>CAJPEV010004267.1:0-23568 GCA_905338385.1 Darwinula stevensoni | reverse complement strand
ACAAGTATCTGGGCTTTGAGGAGAATGCCACCACTGTTCATCACGGGATGAAGGTCAAACTCTCTACTGAATTCAAGAAACGCGTAAGAACGGTGTTAAAGACCGAACTGAACGGCAAGAATAAGATCACGGCAATGAATGCCTTTGCCAATTTCGAACGCCGAGCAGGGGAAGCTCATACGTTCTCCCACGCGATACCCGAAAATCATCCATCCCCAAATAAATACGAACAGAATTTCAAGGGAACCTGGGGCAATCGTAAGCAGGAAGTAAATGTTGCGAATCTGCGAGATCTCAATGATCAAATGAGATAAACATCTTTGGAATAGCCCCCTTTGGCAGCAATAACTTTCCTGAGGCGTTTCGGAAATTTTTCCACGGTTTCTCACAGCCGTTCTAAGAGGATTTCGTCCCACGCCCTCAACAAAGCCCTCTTGAGACCGCCCAATTTTTTTAAATACCGGGTAGCTCCGACCTTTACCTCCAGAAAGGACCTGATTCCATTGGATTTAAATCAGGGAAGCAGGAGGGCCAATCTTCTGAACCAACGAAACATTAGCTTGAAATGCCACGTTTCATTGGTCCAGAAGATTGGCCCTCCTGCTCCCCTGATTTAAATCCAATGGACTGGTCCTTTCTGGTATCTGGTCCTTTCTGGAGGTAAAGGTCTGAGCGACCCGGTATTTAAAAGAAAATTCAGACGAAATACCTTTAAAACAGGGCATATTCACGGAGTCCTTGCCCCTTACGCGAACTGCCGTGGCAAGAGCTTCAATGGCAGCAACAAGTGAGGGAATGCGACAAATAGATGAATAGTCGAATTCGGCACTCGGAAAGAATTTTTTTCTGACAGGGCCTCAAACCGGCTTGTCAACATGGACGGAATTCCGTCTTCGCATCCGACCTCATACCTGAAACCAACGACATACCAGAAGAACGGATGAACACTTTGTGTTCTTGAGGGTTGTCTTGTATGATTTTCTCGGAGATTTACTTCCTACTCCGATGCGACGGTTTCCGCGATAGGTGCAGAATGTTCGTCGAGGTCCATCGATGCTGGTTCGTGCTTGCACATACGACGGGCTGAAACGTGTGCCATTGCCACGAGGAGATCTCCTTCCCTTTGATGCATCCAGGAAAGGCAACGCTGGACGTCCCGAGCCAGTTGATTCCTCCATCGCTCCATCACTCCACTGACAGCCTCGTAGAGAGACGGACAGGCTGGAGAGGAACAAAAGCGATCTCTGTAGTTTAAAGGTGGCCTACTGATGCTTTCTTAACATGGTTTCTAATTAGGCCTATTTGAATTTATAGGGGATTTCTTGAAGCGGCCACAATTGGCACCGGTACCGGCCGACGGTCGTGAGGAAAAACATCGGCCATCGGCTCACCTGCATGATGCGGCCACCGGTACGGCCCTATTGTGAAGCTAATCACGGAGGGTCGAGGACGCGAAAGTGCGGACTGGCGAACGTGGCTACGTCCAGAAGTCGGTTTTCATGCCCCTAACTCGTGTGCGTTGGATTGCGCGATTTTTTTTTCGCAAGGGGGAGGAATCGATGGGGAAAACTGTCGGTTCATTTGCAGGGTTCCTTCATTCGCTCAGTCGCGGATGTTATCTACCTGGTTGCTAAGTGACTCTGCTGTGAGGATACCGATCGTTTTCGTGTTCCGAGGTCAATGCATACCTGGAGACCCGGGAGAGAGGCAAAAGGGATTGGTCACGGAAAGGTGACAATTCTTACCTAAGAAATTCGCGAGGAAATTTAAAATAGGCTTAAAAATCGATTACGTTCCCACGAAGGGAAATTTACGAGTCCAGGGGACTCCCTCCCTTAACGTTGAGAACTTTTTGCATCGAAATAAGAATGGCCTGATCTCGCATTTCCTTAAACCTTTCCCTCCCAAAAGGATTATGGACTGAATCTTAATATTTATTTCAAAGGTATCTTTCGAAAATTTGTGTTTTGTACTTAGCTCGCCAAATTCGATTCACCATCCCTGTGTCTCGATGATGAATTCTGTGTCTCGTCCATCATACAGGGTGTTCAAAAAGAAACGCAACCCATGGAGAATGCATATATTATTGTAACCCCGATGCTTTTCTTTCTGTTTCAGTGATCCTTAAGTACAAGAAAGGCGTACAGTAGACGGCATATCAAAAGAAACATTAAAAACAAGTGTTCGATAACATGATTCGTTGTTTACACTCATGCGCAAACTATGATGTCCAACACATCCAACAATTTTTGTAATTAACTAATGAACATGCTTTCTCCATGGGTTGCTTTTCTTTTTGAACATCCTGTATTTCGCCTCATAAGAGCGAGTAGATTTTGAAGGTTAATGACCAGTGTTCAAGGACCAGCCCATTTCAGGTTCGATATGTTTATATGCACGATGCAACGGACTAATGGATCATGAAACTTGGATATATGTCTCGGCCTATCACCACAAATAAGGGTTTCTGTTCTGACGAAAAAGGGCAGTCTCGCCCTCCGGTTAATGAGCCAACATATTACATTCTTCTCAGGAGATTCTATGATTCATTGACACGAAATGCCCCCCTGAAAATTGATCTGTCATGGAGGCCACGAAGGCATCATGGAAAGAAAGGTAGTAAGTTGTCACGGGTTTGGATGTGACTTAATGGTTAAGCCAAAGGTAGCGGGCTTATGGGTTCTGTGCCCGTGACAAGCAGTGTGCTGAACAAAAACAAGTGGATTCTCAATCACACACAAACACACATTTATTTAGAGTAAATCTGTTACATAGATCTCACCGACAGGTGACTACAAACCGGTGAAGTACAGGCCGGTGAAGAACAGTCCGGTGAAGAACAGTCCGGTGAAGAACAGTCCGGTGAAGAACAGTCCGGTGAAGAACAGTCCGGTGAAGAACAGTCCGGTGAAGAACAGTCCGGTGAAGAACAGTCCGGTGAAGATCAGGCCGGTTTAGTACAAGCCGGTGAAGCACAAGCCGGGGCAACAAGCCGGTCAGGAACAGAACAAGCTAGGGCAACAAGCCGGTCAGGAACAGAACAAGCTGGGGCAACAAGCCGGTCAGGAACAAGCCGGTCAGGAACAAGCCGGTCAGGAACAAGCCGGTCAGGAACAAGCCTGGACACAGAGACATATAACCGGCACAACATTCACCCAAAAAGAACTGCCAAATATGGCCAAGGAATCCAGGCCCACTGGGGGATTGTGAACCACGGCTGGGCTGCACAGAGGTCACTCCCCCAGGGGTTACAATCACACTTCAATGCAAAAACATACAGAAAGTGGAGAGAGTGACCACCTCACAAAGTCATCTTTCCGAAATTTCATTTTCACTTTCGTCTTGATCCATGGAGATGCCACCGAATGAAACCGGAAGCTACTAACGCATCATGAGTCCACTTTTCCCCCTGTGTTATTGATCCTCCCGATCTCCAGACCGGAAGGAATATGGCAAACGAGCGAAAGACCATTTTGAAAAAATTCATCTTAGACATAGGTTGCCTTGTACATAAAGAGCGGCATGTAAAAACCGCTGGAAGCCGGAGGCTCGTGTTAATATGCCGAGTCGCGGTCGATCACTCGTTTCGGATGAGCCTCCCCTAGGTGCAATTCATCGCGGTGGCATCCACTCGGCTGCTTTCCACTTCTGCCCGCTTCGCCTATCGGGGCACGCGACCTGCCGTGTTGGCCGGTCAAGGAAGGGGCAGAGCCCACGTTTGTACGCCCCGAGCAGCCGTCCCGATGTTCTCTGCCGTGTTTATGCCATTCCTGTGTATAATTGACTTGAGGCGATCTCATGCATCAATCTGAAAGATCAGAAAACTACCGTAGGTGGAAATCCCTAAAAGCCACAATTTCTCCGGAATTAATAAGATGTTCAATCCTGAAAATGGGTAACATTTTAGCGGGAATTTTAGAAAGAGAAGAACTTCGCGCCTTCTTATACCAAACAAAAAATGCCTCACTGAATTTGCAAATTATGAGATGGTGGATCTCACACGTCCATTTGCACGATTCCTTCGCTGCACTCGATTGCCCGAGGTTTACAAGCAGTTTGAGGCTGGATGGTTTTAATTGCGTTCACGAATGGAGTTCACGGTCCTCCCTAGACGGAATCTTTGAAGAAAGAGCAGGGAGGCACGAACAGGTCTAGTCTGTATTTGCAGGTCTAAACAGACATGCAAATGTGTCGAAACTCATGACGTATAATTTCGTGTCACCCAGTCAATGGCCAGGCATTCTTTTCCGTGCCATTCATGCACTAAAAGTTTTCCCTGCTAAATCGCATCCAGGCGGTACTGGAATATGTGCTAATCTAAACCCTAGTCTTTGGATGCCGGGTGGCGAGAACCAGGTTAATAATCTCCGTTTCAACCCTTTGATAATAAAACAACAGCTTAATAGCCAGGGATTGATTTGTGCGCAAGCGGGCATCGAAGCTTGAATTTTGGAAATTCGGAATTCCTGAGATACATGTTGCATGTCTCTGCCGCGCAGAGCAACTAGATCGAACGAAGTAATGCGTGCCGCACGTTCTTCTGACCAGGCGAGGGGGTAAGGCGCCGTACAACCCACTTTCCCCTCCACTTTGTCGGCGAACATAATCGAAGGAGGATGCAGCTGCTACCCTGGCTTCTCACTTGGTTCGTATGGTGGGCAGTTGGGACGAACAGCATTCAAAGATTCTTCCCCTTGGGAAACTTGAAGATCACGGCACCGATTCTGGAGCTGGTCGTCGATGTGGAGATTCAATGCGCCTTCGCTTGCACGCAGTGAGTCACTCACAACTTCTCACGTGACAAATGAGTTGCTTGCACTTGAAAACTTGAAGAATGCAGGAGTTCACAGCGTTTCCGCTTGCGTGGACTGATCCGGAATTCTTCGATGAAACAGCCTTCCAGTAACTTTGAAGTTATTTCATCATTAGGTGGTTTTCCAATTGGTGTACACTAGATCTCAGGCTGCTTGTTCGCTCACCAGTTTGTGTGCTTCGTAATTACTAAAAACTACCTCAAGGAAATAAAACTTCAAAAGGGAAGAAATTCCTCGAATCTTCGAAACCATCCATTCGAATATCGAAAATCTCATCTGAAGTAAAAGAATGCTTCAAAAACCACAAGCATAGAAAATTGCGTGATACTATTTAGTAACGCATTCCGTAACTTGGAGTTTTGCAAATTACGTAAGTTTAAAAATTATGGAAAAAATCCTGACAAGACCAAACAATACGATACCTCTCAAAATATTATTCATCCAAGTATTTCCTGTACAGACAGTCAATAGGGCCTTACGAGGGCTAGTGAAATGAAACCCAGATGTTAGCAAGGCATATTATATTAGATTAATGGGAATCTCTGTTGTTTATTCCGTGCAGGAATTCGACGTGCTTGACCTTCTCTGTGACACAGACTTCAGGGACTGCCATATGCCGCTTAGGAAACAGATACCGATAACCGACGACTGCCGATCAAAACAGCAAATTCTTCTTCAAAGAGATGCCGGCAGGTGAATGAATTTCAAAGACCCTCATATTCCTGTTACGGAAGCATTGGAAGCGTGAAGTTGAACCTCATGGCATCTCAAATGTCGTAAAATTGCATTTAGTTAATTTGGTCTTTATTTCCTAAATGAATCTCTTGCGTTCGCTAGCATACGAGATTGATGAGTAAAGAGATAATGTGCTGTTAAATATCTTTCCTTAAAAGGCAATTGAAGAGTAAATAGCACATCCTGGCAATGCAGTTCCTGAAAGTTCCAACTTTCCGTAAACCACGGATATTTCGCGATGTTACAGAGACACGCACAAAAGCATGAGAAAAAAAGGTGCAAAATCGCGTGAACTTCTGGTGACTGTTGGAAATTCCATTTCTGTGGGGATAGGGCACCTAACATTGAACTACCAAGGAATAGACATTTAATTTTTTTAAATTCTGGGACACAGAATCAGCATTTAATATGTGGTGATTCAATGTTATGTGCTATTTGGGATGATCCCTTCATTCCAATTCCTGGTTTTCCCCCCAAAATTCCAGTATTTGTCGCTTCACTTTGCTTTGACCATTCACTAATAATGATCGACTCTCTGGAAGGGTACAACTTGGCGCCAGGAACAAGGAGCTACCTGAAGTTCGTTCTGCAAAGCTTGAACAACGGTGCGGCCGCGGCGGCGTGCAAGAACGACGGAGGTGACCTAGTCTCCTCTAACGATGCAGGGGTGAACAGCTACATGAAGCAGCAATGGAAGAATATTCCGGCTGGGTCCGTGTACTGGGTCGGGGGAATTGGCGTCACGAACGGTAACAATTGGGTATTCCCAGATGGTGAGTCTTCGTTCGCAGGTTTCGACTGCTGAGTTCAGAGCTTGGGGACTTTTGCATTTGAACGATGGGATGCTTAAATAGTCACTTCGTCATATTTAACGCGCTCGGAAGGGAAAAGCAAGGGAAGAAGGGATAAGATTAAGGGCATCGAATCATCGAAACTCATGTCGGCAAATGGATATTTTGTCGAAAGACAGTTAAGCGAAGACTACCATACATCGAAGGATTCATTCATAGAGGTGCTTCGATATCGTATGGTTTTAGGGGACCGAAGTCGTACAAAGCCGAAAAAATGCTAGTTTTATTTTCTTCGTTTTGGCCCCTCTTGATTCATGTATCTTGTCAGTTGTGCCCTGGCTACATTCTAGATACATTTCGAGGTGCGTCGCAACATTTGAATCTTGCTAGAAATGATCAAGACTCCAGAAGGCCGGGATAAGTTTGTGATACATACATTCCCGATGAAGCAAGGGTGGCACTGAAAAGTGATTAAGCTTCGTAAAGTATGAACGCAC
Organism: Darwinula stevensoni; assembly: GCA_905338385.1. Lineage (NCBI taxonomy): Eukaryota > Metazoa > Arthropoda > Ostracoda > Podocopida > Darwinulidae > Darwinula > Darwinula stevensoni. Next base: position 16,731 of record CAJPEV010004267.1, on the reverse strand, counting down.
TAGGATTTTGATTTTTGCGTTAACCCAATAATTTTCTGCCTGTAAAGCATTTGGCTGCATCCAACGTTTCATTTCCGTGGAGTCTTTGATTGCGACTTGTCAGGCCTATGTCAAACGTTGAGCGGGAGCTTAAATAAGCTCCAAGAATGACTAGAGGTTATCAAGTTACAAAGCGAACCTATATTACAATTCTTCATGGACGAATTACTCATCAGGAGGAGAGTTACTGATATCAAGAGGCGATTTCGCCCATTTCGATATCACGTGTCGAGGTCGAGGCGCTCATGGGCGCTTCGTGGGAAGAAATCTTGTAAATATCTGGGTCCTGGTTGCCGGCATATGGCTGTGACACAGATAGACCAACGATATGGTGAAGTGCTTAGGTCTAAGTACTTACGGCATGGTCCAACTAGGCCAATCCATAAATGTCTTTTTTGAAAGAACTTTCCTCTTGTGTGTGTGTGATGAAAGTATCTTTTCATGAATGCAACATGTTGGTATATTTCACGATTCGACTTGAGGGGCCCACATCGTCAATGTTGAATTCCAAAATTTGCCCACCATGTGTGTGTGCTGCCGGGGTCCATTCATCCGGTTTTGCAGCAGGTTTACCTAACACTAGAATTAAAAGTACACCATTCTTCGCCAAGGCTTCGGTTCCTTGTTAATAATTGTACAAAAAACATGTGTAATTTTGGAAAAATATGTGCGTATTCGCCCCGGAAATAATTTTCATTCTTCTTTTCCAATTCAGGTTCAAATTTGTATTAATCACCGTGGAAACGGTGTCCAGGCATCGCTCACTTGAAAATTCAAAAGAGGATAATCAGAGAAGGTCCAAAGAGAAATTAGACCAAAATCAGGGAACATTTGAAAAAATACAAATTTATATTTCAAGTGATAGCGCCCCATTCATTAAAAATAAAAAAGAGGGAGGACTTCACAAAAGCGTTCACATATCTCAATTCCTCATATACATCTTGAAAATTGTGTCTTCTAGGGTTAAATTTATTGCACTTTTTATTTTAGTTACAAACAAGATCCATCCCTTATATTTTCATTCACATTATCATTTTTTATGTTCAATCTATGTATTTACATCAATTCCTAGCAGTCTTCAATTTGCATTGACATCCATGTAAGTTGCATAGGAGTTATGGGGATTTTTTTCGTCTCTGAAATAACCCCACTTTTCCTTTCAGGCACCAACGTGACTGTCAGCGGGAAAGGTCAATCTTACTTCTGTCCAGGCGAACCCAGTAGTGGCAGTGCTGGCAACTGCATCCGCATTCATGATTATTCTGGCGTTTCTGCTTGCTGGGATGATCGTTGGTGCTCCGAAGCCACGAACGGATTCATCTGCGAAATCAAACTCCCGAGTTGAGCCGGAGGAACCTGAGAGCACTTCCGGGGATGAACGCGAGGCGAGAATTGCTCCGTTCTTGAACTGACGAATTCCCTCCACAATTTGCTGATTGTTTTCGTGTGTTTTACATAATGCGAATACCGGTTGACTCTAAAATTATGTTATTGTAGTCTCACCATGGGTGAGAAGTCCAACCAATCTGGGAGCTTTTACTATGAGAAAACGCTCGTTCAACAATTCCGTATTTACATAAAACACGTAAAGAGGAGATCTAATGTACATCTCTTCAAATTTATTCTAGTAGGCATGCTTAGACCGAGAAGAGTCTTTCATGTCTTTTGGGCAAAGTTGTAACTAATTTTAACAATTTCAAGCAGAGGATATTTGGACTATGCCCTTCAAAGCAATTGAAACGTTCTTTAGCTTTCCTTTGGTTTTTCTCATCTATATCACGAGTCCCGATTATTCAAGAGATTGTTTAAAATTACTCCTGGCGTTGGTAAGCTTGCAGGAAATACAATATATTGCATTTTTTATGGCTGTTTTTTTTTTCTTCAGAGTCCTCGTGTAATATTTTTACATTAACCGCGATGTCCTTTGTACCCTTTTGCTTCATCCTCCAAATCAAGGAAAATCATTATGATGTTTTTTCTCGCGGGCTAACAGAATATGAAAATGCAAGCACTACAAGTTCATGATTTTTTTTTTGCTCGGCTTACAGTTGAGTGTGAATATATTATTTTCATTGAATGCATCAAGGAGTGTGCAAATAGAGTGAAGCACCCATTTGTTCATCAATATTGACCGTATGAACTCGTTCGCATTGGGATGGACACGGTCATCAGATGCTCTCCAAATGTGTTTATTTGAGAAAAACGTAAAAACGGAATTATAATCGAGTAAGCAGCACGTGGAAGATTACACGATTGGAGTTTTGGACACTTATACATGTATCATCTGCAGAATGGAATCGCGTCCTGCGCTTTGCTACTTTCTTTAGGTTAATCTAGTTTGTATGGTGTTTGATTAAGAGAACCCCCTAAACAGGGACTGATCTTTCTTTCCAAGGGGGTAAGACTTTGTTCCTCCAAATCTCTCGAGGGAAGGATGAAATCGACAATTTTTCCATTCATGTTCCGCTTGTAATAGAATGGAAAGCACATCCTCTGGTGTAGTAAATGTCTAAGATTTGGCTTTTCTTTATATAGTGTGACTTTTGGGTGGAAAGTGAATGTTTCGCATGCAAATATACTGTAAATGCCTCTCGCCTGCACACTCTATTACATTTCCTGTTTTATTTCAATTAGTTTATCTTTCTATGAGCCTGAGTTTCTTGAATTGTTATCGCAACGTGTTCTAGTTAATATACAGTATATGGAAGTAGAAAGAGCATATTGTTTCCAGTTTTTGCGCTCATCCGATGATTTTTTCTGATCTCACAGGTACCTTCAATTCGGTTTCATTTCCTCTATGTACGTATTACTGTACTGTACATATTCATTGGGTGGAATCTCCCGTGTCGATTATATTTGTCGAGAATTGTCGAACATTTTCATAACATTAAATGGATGCATTTACGTACATGTGGAATGAAGTGTTGCTTCACCTGGCAACTCTTAATGTTGGTGCCTATATTGTTTGTGAACTCCAGACACTCCACAACCTAAGGGTTGTTTACATGATAATCCTACTTCCATGGAAATGCTGCAGTCCCAGGAAAAAATTCCTGCTGGATGTAGTGGTTGGATGTAGGTGGACTGCTTGGCATTTCTCCAGCATGAAAAAGACAGTCTGGAAACCAGACCAAATCCAGCTGGACTTCGCCAGCTTTAAACTTCTATCGGGAATATTCTGTCTAACCAGAAGGAAAATTCCAACGGGATCCAAACGGGAATGCCAATTGCAGAGCATGCTGAAAAACATCAGATCTTGCTGGAATTTCTTATCCTGCATCATTATACCGCGTACTTGATTGTAGGCCTCGAATGTTTTGTCATGTGAAACTAGTTAATAAATTACACATTTGATAACAGATTTCTTGTAACCGTTGAATGCCTCCTAGGACTTGCCAAAAACGCCAAAGACGGTAATGCTCAAGAGAATAAGCATTTATGCAATGTGTTTGTGAACATGGATGTCCTGTCTACAAAATCGAATGAAATGCAAGGCACAGTACTTCCCAATATTAAGATATGTACAGTCTAGTACACATTTCCACACAATCTGTTCCACACAGTCTGTTCTATCCGGTATTAAAAAATTGGACAGTCTCATGAGGGCTTTGTTGAAGGCATGGGAAGAAATCCCTTTAAAAGAGCTGTGAGAAACCGTGGACAATTTTTCCAAACGCCTCAGAAAAGTTATTGCTGCCAATGGGGGCTATTTCAAAAATGTTTATCTCATTTGAAGATTTTTTAATGCTCTTTCTTATGAAATAAAGAAAAGTTTTCTTGCTCATCTTTCCATCATTATATTGGTATTTTTGAGCGTCTCCGAACTTTCCGGTCACTCTGTATTTGTAATTGACCTATTGAGATCCTGCATGTTAATTCGCACCATTTACTTCCTGCATACGATTGCCCATGGTTTCTTGGAATTCTGCCCAAGGAGCATTTGCCATTGGCTTTCCTCCAGATTTTGTCGAAGGAGTATAAGTAGCTTTCGAGGTGGAATAGAACTCCCTTTCGCGTTTTCCCAGATGCCTTTCTATCAATAATTTTTCTTTCTGCTGGATGTAATGTGATCGCAATTCATAGGATGAGCGCAGAGACGCGCTTCGGCTTGTAAGCCACTGAAGAGGCAACGGAACGGACACTTTCCGTATATTTTTCAAACCGGAGGTTAAACATATAACGTGCGCGATCCTGACCGCTTGTCAGGCCGATCGACACATTTACGAATCCGCCTCACGGAAGGAAGGGAGGGAACTTTCACGGAAAATGAGAGACTCGCTCTCGCCTCGCCATCTTACGGAGGGACGAGGAGACGAGTGTTGCCACGATTCTCTAAAGGGAACGCTGGCATGAGTCACCCACTCGTCTGTTGACGTGAAATCCAGGGATTTCCAACGTCCATGAGGAAATACCGGGCGATTTTACAGTTCCCCGCCACTTGCGTTCACGCGGGCTCAGCAAAGAAATCGATCTTCTGTGCGCCGACATGGGAATGCATGTTGTAGATTGCGAAAGGGAAGCCTTCCCGATAGGGCTGGATGTTGCGCTCAACGTTTCACGCCGCTTTTCACACTATAACACTATGTAGAATAAGGAATTGGTTTTTGTTCCATGGGCACGTTACTCATTGACGTGCTGAGGGGTCGCGTGGAATTGTAGTTGAAATGAGACAAATGACATCTGTGCGCTCAGTGTGGAATTCCCATTTGCGTTCTGGGATTTTACTAAATTGTTTTCTTCACCTTTTCCGAGACAACGTTCACGCGATCGGGTGGCAAGGATAACCACCGACCGAAGGAAACCTAAAGATTTGCAACACATGACAGTACCCAAGTTCATATCTGTGGTTTCCATTTGGCAATGGCTTGAACAAAGTCTTCGCACAACCGGCGCTAGATGGCGGGAAAGGACTCGCTACATCATGTCAATTCCTGATACAGTCGGAATTCGTCACTAATACTTTCCACGTCGTAGCCGAACTTTTCCCACATAAACCAGAGGGGAAGATATTCGAAACCTTAAAGGAAGCGGTCCTTAGATGCAACCCGGTCCAAGAATTCTCAGGGAAAATCTGGCCCGAAAGATAGAGGGATGATGATTCAATTTCTAGTGTGACTTCATGGGAAGGAAAATGTAACGGACATCGCGAACGTACTCCTATGCAAATGGAACACAATTCAATTTAACTTACTTCCAAATACGAGGTAACCGCAGAAGTGATGAAAGTTTCAATGATATGATTGTAATACCTCACTCTTCTCCAGCAGACTATTCCATGAATGGAAAGATAGTAAATCCAACCAGACTAATTGGCCACGCGACGGCATGAGACCCCCTGCCACAGGAGCAGGGCTTTACTCAGACCGAATGCAGTGTAAGCGATAGAAAGAACGTATTCGATGCGTTCTTTTCGTTTTGGATGAATCGTGAGAAAGAAACTTAAACATGCCGCGTTTTTTTTTGGAAATATCCAATTCACGTCCTTGGTGAGTCCACTTCGTCAAGGGAACGCATAATACAAACTGTTTTTATAACTGTTTTTATAACCGATGGCGTTCATGGAACGCTGGCAATATCTTAACTGAAACGTTAATCGAACACACGTTCGGGTGCTACTTGGGTGGTAGACTTTGAAGATCGTGCTAACTCCTTCCGCAACAGAGCACTTAGATTTGGTTCTCCCATGATTTGGCAAGAATTGTAACTGAATTTTTGGCAAGTCGTACTTCCTCCTTATTTCGTATTCCCTCACTCTCGCTCATTCCGTGCCTCGAATCGTCCTTGGATATTGGGCATGTGTCGTGAGGGGGGGAGGGTGATCAATCCGACAAACACTCGGATCCTTTGTAAGATCTTTGTAAGATCATCTGTTTCATCACGCAAATAGCCGACGTGATTGCTTGGTCACATTGTTGCGGCGACACCTGTCGTTCTTGTGTCTCCAGCGACTCCTATCCGGAAAGAGATCATCAACCTTCTACTTTGTGCCAAGCATAATATAATGCCTCTGGCGACAATCGATGTTAGTTAGTTGGGCAAACGCCTCGTGTGAGCACCATATTCACGGGAGACGTGCACAAAGAAGAGTACCTCGTTACCCATAAAACTAAGGGGGGGGGGTGAATGGAGTAGAAGCTCCAGTCCCTCCATTGTGAGCTGCGATCCAGACATCAACTGCCTCCTCTCCGGATTCCTTAGTGGCTCCGAGGAGAGCAGTGACATCAGGGCAATAAAGCAATCCTTCCCAAACGGGCACTCCCGAGGGTGCATTGGTGGTGCATGAGATGTCCACGGTTTTTATTTTATTATTATAAATGAATGCACAGAATTTACTGTTGGTTAACTTTTTTTTAAATAAGGAACATTTTTTCAAGACAGTGGAAAATCATTTAAATGGGTTTTTTGAGATGGCGGACATTTGGAGCCTGACAAATGCACCATGATATCCAAAATGCAGGGTGCCCCATAAGTCGCTATACCATTTCAAACTGCAATTTTCTCAAATTGCAGCAACCAGGTCACTTTTATTAGCATTGAGGGAAAGAACGTCCTTCAGAACTTTTTCACAATAACGACTTGGAATCCGATTCAAACAGAAATTGCTTCAAAAGCATGTCAGAAAGAGCAATTTACGGTACACCTTGTCCTATCCTCTTTCACACAAACTTCGTAAATTTCATGTTTTTCTCTCCTAATTCCAGATTGGACAGAGAAACGAAAAAAAAAATTAGTTTAATTTAATTTCCCATTTTCCCCGTTATTTGATGTCGATTATACTTCATCTAATTTCTCATCCAAGAAAAGGTAGCAATAATGCGATTTCTGAATGTAATGACCTGTGTGATATGCACAAGCAGATGAAAGTAACCAGAACATTGTGCAAGAAATTCATCAATTCACGGTCAGATCATTTCTTTTCTCGAGTCTGTCTTCAGACGTGATGCGAGGCTACTCGGGCGTGGATCAACTCGGCAGTTTCATTTCGCAGATGTATCCGTCGAGTTTATTGCCGCAAGGGTTATCGCCCCAGCAACCGTTGGTATATCCGTTCCAGAACATCAGACAAGAGCCAGGAGATTGGTTGGGCTCTCCTGGACAAGAGCCATTTTGACCTTTCGGGGTCGTCAGGTTGGTCCCTGGAAAGCAGAAGGGGAGGCTTTTAGGCGGCCAAATTTTCAAAAATTTTGAACTTGATCTGGCAAGGTATCCCAATCTGCGGGATTCATGGAATTCATGGAATTTCATGCAGTCTTGCCACAATCACGAAATCGTAAGATGCGGATTTTACGTGCAGACGTGACAAGTATGAAAAATACATAGTCGTGCAAAAGTTCCCATACACTTTGAAAATCAAATTGTTTAACTAAGCAATAGATACTTGGTGATTCTAATGTGTCTTTCTTTAATTCTACGGACATTTTTGATGCGAAATGTTTTCATTATAGTAAATTTCAGTCTTTATTTGAATTTTTTTTATCTGGAGCTATGGCGCTTAAATTGAATCGAAGCGCCAATCGAATTGAATCGAAGCGCCAATTGAAGCGTACCGGAACTTTGCCAAGTCCACGAACTGTTCTAACCCCACACACCTTCATACTTGAATGGTATTCTTCACAGAATGGTTGCCTTTCTTGGTGGGATACTTTAGTATAGTTTGAGAGAGATTAGTATATGGATGGTGCGAGATATTTGCTGGGAGACGCCTCTATGTATCACGAATGTGGTACTGTCTCACAGTCGGAAGCCAGCAAAGCACAGCCAAGATGAAATCTTCAACTGCCGTCTGGAAATGAAGGTCTTGACTTTGACCAAGAAAATTTGGAAAACTCAGTATCAGGTTGATCCAGTGAGCCGATTCATAAATCCCTGATGGGTGAAGATGATGTTACAGGATGAAAAGCAGCGATGCGAACAGGTAAATTGGTCAAATGTTGGCACCTCCGAAGAAATTATTTTGAAATGTTAACTGACCTTATCATCCTGTTATTTATTCAATGATTGGACGCCGAAATGGGCAACCCTCCTCTTTGAGCATGAGGGAGACGCGATAGGAATTGTTTTAACATGTTCGCTCAGAAGTCCAAGCGTCAGATTTCTGGGTTCGCCGGTCGGAAGTTCCAGATGAAGACTGACCATCTGGAAAATCCCAAAGCGTGAGGCCCCTTAAAGTCCTCCCACCGACCCATATATTGAGACAAAACGCCTGTTTCAGCCATAGCTGCTTCGTGTAGTTGTGCACCGCCTCGTTGCTGGAAGAGACCAGTTCGGCGTGATCTTGCTTGCACGCAGTCTGTGAGGCATATGCAGTGATGGTGGTCCTAATCAGCTTCACGTAACTCCTCGTTCCCGGTACCAGGTTGTACCCTTTCGGAGAAGTCAATGATTCCGCATTTTTCTTATGGAAATGGCGAATACAGGAAAACTGTATAATTCCTGAGGGGTAGGGGGAGGCGATTTTAAGACATAGGCGTACATCTGTTCCATATAAACGTATGCGTTCGTGAATCGTTCAGCTTCTACGTGAAATCTCCGTAGGACGGGGGAAACTGCCACTTTCAACGACTGCATTGACGAGATATTAAAATGAATTGATTTAACGATGGGAATGGGAAAAGGTTAACTACGCCATTCTTGTCAATGGGAGGTAAAGAAAATCCAAAAGACACAATTGAATTTCTATTCGGGGGACAATGTGGAAGAAAAAAAAATTAAATTGCTAAGAATTTTGCCTAGTAAAATGATATTCTCGTAGCAGGTATATCCACACTCATACCGTTTTTACAGAGGGAAATAAGGAATCTTCATCATTATCCATGCGATATCAAAAGAATGCAAAAGGCCCAGCTGGCTCTCTTTCAGTGGATGACCCTAAAGATAAAGAAATGAAATTGATGACGCCATCCACTGGGAAAAGGTCAGCCTCGTTGCAGCGATTTTCGCAGACTGAAAGCTTCCATGAAAGAATATTCGGTGTTTCTTTTATTTTCCCAATCATTCACCTGCTGGTATCGGCATGTCCTTGTAGAAGAACTGGCTGTTCTCATCGGCAGTCCTCGGCTCGTCAAATCTGTACCCTAAGCGGCATACGATACTCCCCGAATCCTGGGTCACAGAGTAACTCAGGCATGTTGAACTCCTGAATGGAAATAAAAATTCGGAGATTCCAATTAATCCCATGTATGCATTGGCTGCATGATCGTTTACCTCGAACGATCAAATAGAACAGCCTCTTGCATAGTTGCACATTTCGTGAGAATATTGAACACTCGGGAATTTTAAAGAACAACTTAATATATTTACTGTATATTTACTGTATACAGCATATACGGTAGTACTTATACGATAATATATTTAGTACCCTAATTGATTAACGTCCAAAGGGACATCTACCTGTTTCCTATTTCAGATGCTGTGTTTGTTGTTTTTAATGGAAACCTTGACTATGGAATTCAATCGGTCCTCAGCCATTTTCTTGCATGGAAACCAAAAGGCAGGTATGATCTCAGTAGAAGTTTGGGAGGACTCACTGCGCGCATGCCATGGAGCACTGAATATCTGAAAGAACGGCTGACTCGGACGTCGGCGTCGTGATCTTCATCTTGTAATTCTGCGGGGCGAAGAATCCCTGAGTCGTTTGAGTCCCATCGCCCTCCGAACGAGCAAAACGAGGAGCCAAGCAGCAGCTGCATCCTCCTCCGATCCCGTTCGCCGGTGAAGTGCAGGGAAAGCGGCTCGTACGGCGCGTACATCCTTGTCTTTTGTGGAGGAGCTGACGTCGCATATCTCGTCTGCTCTGATCACGCGATGTGGTCGGTCGGCTCTATAGAGACCTGCAACATCGATTTCGGGAGATTTCACGTCGTACGAATTCCAGGTTTCAATGTTCGATTGTTCACAAAGCAATGTCGCGTGCTTCATTAAATTTAAATCTCACGGTAAAAATGATTTACTTCCTTGTGCATGCATCATTCGTCACACCGTTCATGAAAAACAAAGGATTTGGGTGACCTTATCTTCCAGTCACGCCGACAGAGTTCATGGTTTTCAAGATAGTGACGAATTACACTTGGTTTCTTGGATGCCACTTATTTCGCGAAAGCCCTGCCATTTCTTTCCAATGTATAATAATAACCCAATTTTCGTTCGTGGAAGTGAATATGTAAATTACTGATCCATGAAATTGTTCCCATGCAGAGTTCTAATCCAATGTCTCCTAGGCGATAAGGGCGGTCCAAGACGCGAAGTTAGTCGCTTGCTAATAATATAGTAGGCATAAACGAGGCTCACCCTCTACACATAGATTCTTATCATCTTCCTGCACGGGAACCTTATTTTTTGTCTAATCGATGACACAGAAAGGTAGCATCGGTCTCTGATATCCCTACTTGACGAAAGGAGACACAGCACTTTGCGGGTGATCCCCACGAAGGCGTGCGATGCTATGCTTTGCTTAGGTCATCCCAAATCATCATAGCAAATATTTGATAAAACATGATTTGCTACGTATCATTCCTTTGTGGTCTTGTGACTTTAAAGACCACTCCAGCCGCACAATTTTTTTTAAGGCGGTTAATGCGCCATCGAAAAGTGGCTGGATCAGGTAGGAGGCTGATAAAAATGAAGGGATGCCGACCGAGGAAACGCTCTTAGTTCTCTGAGCGATCCTGCAATCCCAGGAAAGTTTACTTTTTCATTGGGAGTGGCTGGCTTCACATCGATGTGGATCCCGACGGCACGGAATTGGATTTGAAAAAAGTGATCGGCGAGTGAGGACTTTGGACCACCAGAAGGAAGGAAAGGACCGCAGAAGGACATAAAAAAATATCTGCTCTTTCTATCCTTTCGACGCGAGTTGCTGCATCGACGCGATCGTTTCCCTTCTCGTTCCGGAAGAATTCCACCGACGGTCGTCTAGGATCTCCTGGAAACTCTCGTTTTCCATCGCCTTCGTCTGCAAAAGTAATACCTCATTTTCTACATAGGATCTTAGTTTAAAAGCAGCAAACTGCAGACTCTGTTTACCCTAACATTCTGAGATAGGGATGCGGGATCTCACCTTTATTATTTGCTATGTATGACACAAAACCATGTTGCTGCGCATCTAGGTGACAGGTGATTTCTGGGAAACGGTTTTTCTCCGAGAGCAAAGGTGTTTCACTTCAGGAATGAATGTCTGACATTGTCTGACATAAGTTCACTAGTTTCACGGGGTGAAATAAGTCGAATGAATGCATCGCAAGCATCGCCTTTCTCCTCTCTCCTCGTGAATTTCTTCGCTCCTGGAAGCAGCCAGCGAAGCAGCATTTTGTGCCCGCCGTCATCCTCGCACATCCACCGACTCCAGAATGCTCAGTTGTTCCCGCCGCAGAAAAGTTTAAACTTCCCCGCCTTTTTCGTGGCATTTTGAGAGCAACACCATAATTCAAATTGAAGAAATGGAGCCCTGACTGAATGCTGCAGATTTACATTGTCGCAAACCCGCGACGGTACTGGTAGCACTTTCACATACGATCATGACATATGAACTATGCCATCTGATCATTGCCAGCAGTTACCATAGCAACGATGTCCGTAGCCGACAATGCCTAGTACTTTGTCGGTTGTGAGCACACAGCCCGGGAGGACATTCAGTGAATTGCTGATCTTATCGCCGAAGTTAGCTCCTATAACTTCAGAATTGTAGGACGCTTGGAACTGTTGATCCCACAAGTATCGACTTTGGGTCATAAGCTTTCGATTGACAACTACAGTATTTAAATGAGATGCACCAAATGAATTTGGAAATCCCAGGAATCGGATGGAGAAGGGGGAAATGGTTCCCGTCATGCGTGAAAGTGGTAAGATTTATTGTACTTTTGATCCATGAAAAATTGCGTTAAGGAGATAAGCTTTTGATTGACATTTCACTCATGAAAATCCGTTTCCGGAGTTTCCCGGAATTACACCCTGACATGGACAGATTAACCTTTTATGTACTGATGGCAGGTAAACCTGCTGCAAACCGGAGGAAACGAAATGCTCTTTTGTCGTGGAAGGAGTGACCATTATCTTGAGAGACCATCACCCGAGTAGCATCCGAACGTGTTCGATCAACGTTTCATTTAAGGCACTGCCAGCATTCCACGAAAGTCCACGGGGGAACGTTCTATTCACTGCTTGTACCGCGGGTACGTCGGCGTCATCTAGCGTCGGTTGTGCGAACTTTTGCTTCATGCCATTCGCAGATGAATACCACAGAAATGCTTGAGGAGAACAGATATTTAACGTTCAACCAATGTCCTCGAAATACCGCATGCTTTGTGATGTAACGAGACCTTAACTGAGCGCAGAAATGGTGCTCATCCATGTACCATTTCCTTCTGATGCCATTTCTCAAAACTCATTTCACCTGTCACTTAACATGACACTGCAGCACGTCAATAGACCGTAGTGCCCATTGAGCAAAAAAGTATATATAAAGTTTGAAAGAAGCATGCTACGTGGTGCGCACCGTCCGACCCAAGCGAGAGTGTTACCCACTGCAATCGACAACACACCTCAGTGTCGGCGCACAAACGCGAGACTGCAACTACAAGAAATGAACCAACCCAAATGTGGGTAATCCAAGACTGAGAAACGTCAAGGGCTAGCATCGTACATCAGCTTATACGAATTGAGGAAGACAGGAAAGATGCAGCGAACAGGACAGTCACGATTCACAGACGACCTTTTATTTTTGTTGCTAGCTCCCGGTCCCATAGATTAGACTTTAAATTTTTTCTTTATCTACCAATGCGACTGCGATATGGGAAAGCAAAACAACTTTTGATGAACTTTCGCGCTCCGTATATCATCATGGACGCTTAAAATCCCTGTATTCCAGGCAGCAAACTAGACGCACTGCATTGAGCGATGCCAGCACTCACTTGCGAGTAACATTGCAACTCTCATCTTCTCGGTTATCCCAGAGATGGCATGACAAGATTAGAGCTGCGATTTTCCGTGAAAATTCCCTCCCTTCTCTTTCGTGAGGTCGGTTTCGAATTTTCGTTTTGAAAAGGTGCATCCTAGGATGATTGGGAAAATGTCGAAACCTTAAGTTCATGTCTCGATGTCTCTGTCACAGTCTGTAGAGCTGTCACACACAAACATAAACAGACAATTGTCTCTCGACCTAGCTACCGGTCAGGATCGCGCAAGCTATATGTTTGAATTACCCATATTTACTAGTAGGGGGTAAACCTGCTGCAAAGCGGAGGAAAAGAAATGCTCTATTGTCATGGAAGGAATCATCATGATCTTGAGAGACTACCCGAAATTGTTCAATCAGCGTTTCATTGAACCCAGCGTTCCATTAACGACTCTGGCTTGGTTCTATCGACTGCTTAAATGTCTTAAACTCAAAGTGATGCAAAGCAATGTTAGTTACGAAGCTTGCTTTGCTTGTTGCTCCTCAACATTCTCAAAGGTTCGAACGTTTCAGAGGCATTACAGCATCGTAATCAAAGCAGGTCCGTTATTGCAAGAAGCTGAGCTCGTTTAAGTTTCTGGGGTATAACAGAAAATGAGGAAGAAGATCAAGAGCCACCTGGTGGTTGTAGCGCTTTCTTTCACATGTGGAACTTTCGGAACGAGGCCTTGCCACTAATTGATAGGGAAACGCGCACTTATTCCACTAATTCACCCTTCGTCACACTGCAAACAAGGGAGGACCTGGAAAGGCAGCAATAAAAAAAAAGATGTTGGCTCGTTATGCAAGAGGGTGAAGATGTGAAATTAATAGACTCTAAGTTACTTTTTTTTGGAACTTTCTCGATGCACCTGTGCCAAACACTAAACCAAATGACTGGATGGAAGTTTTATTCAGTTCAGAATGACCAATTTGTTTCGTAAACTAAAAAAAAACGAGCAGAGAATACACAACAATGGTTTAACTCGCAGGAGCAATTCCCGAATGAGAATTTAATGTTGATTAATTTTCAACATAGTCTGGCAAAATTGGAGAATAACTTCTCACGTTTTTTTCAACAATTGCAATGAAGTTTGTGATGCTCTCGAGGATGCCAGTCTCGAATTCAGAGGAAACCAGGCGATNACCTTTCGCAGATTATGATCGAGTCAGATATAGGCGGTCGTGTCTTCTGATTCTGACGCAGGAACTGTAATTATTGTATATAGGTCATGCCGGCTGTCTGGATTGGAAAGTATATTCAGTGCAGGCGGTCAAAACGATGAAGACTCACCGTCTGAGAACATCCACTATTGATATTTTGATAGTTCGTGACCCCAGGGCCCCAGAAAGCGGTCCCAGCCGTTCGATTCCCCCACAGCCGCTTCATGGTGTTGTTCACCGTTTAGTGGGCGTGAAGTGGTGTGGGACGGATTTTTGTCGGATGTGTTCTTGTCGTGCAGGTAACATATTTCTTTAAAAGGAGAAATTGAGCAACATCCATTCTTGTTTGATTCAATGTAAACAGAATTCAAAGGGATCATTTGGCTTTCTTCAGCGGCAATGTCAAAAAACGATTAAACAAAAATTGCCGACAATTTGCTTTGGGCAATGCGTAACATTACTGTAGCGATACTCGCCCTTGCAAATCTTCCCCCGAAAGGAAAAATGTCAAGTTACTTTTTTTTGGAACTTTCTCGATGCACCTGTGCCAAACACTAAACCAAATGACTGGATGGAAGTTTTATTCAGTTCAGAATGACCAATTTGTTTCGTAAACTAAAAAAAAAACGAACAGAGAATACGCAACAATAGTTTAACACGCAGGAGCAATTCCCGAATGAGAATTTAATGAATATTAAATTGTGAGTTGATTAATTTTCAACATAGTCTGGCAAAATTGGAGAATAACTTCTCACGTTTTTTTCAACAATTGCAATGAAGTTTGTGATGCTCTCGAGGATGCCAGTCTCGAATTCAGAGGAAACCAGGCGATCCGTTGATTTTCGGTGAAAATGTATTTTCGCCGAACATCCTCATAACAAGGTGCATTCAATGGAAGCATTAAAAGCACAGAGTAGATAGGCAACCATACTCAAAAGTCCTGTTCAAAGTGCAACTTCATTTTGATCCTCTAGAAGCAAACAAATTAAAGCATAATAAACATATGTCCATTATTAAATGGCGTTATACAAGAGCTGCTCTAAAAGCGTTGCGCAGAGCGCAAGGTAAGCGTGGAAAAACGGATAGAGACCCAGGAAGACAAAAGAAAATTACCGCCCAATAAACCGCCCAGTAGGTCTGTTTTCAGTCAGCTCAGCGATGCCTGAGGCGTGCCCCTCTGATCCGTGCAAGGTCCCTCTACTCGTTACGACAGGGATAGGATGCAGGTAGAATAGAAGCGTTACTACCCATCTCTTAAAAAAATAAAAGCCACTCGTACAGTACATGCAGGCGAATCAGGTATGAAAAGTGCGAAGGAGATGTGAATTATACTCGCTTAGCAAGTGGTCCACCCAGGGTTTGATGACGTGCTAAGGATGACGAGTGACGGATATGTGAAATGTCTATATTTGTGAAGAATATATGCGTCTTGTGTTTTATGTTCATACACGAGTATTCCTGTTAGGCAAAGCTGGGCTCACACCGTTCTTGCATTGCACTGAACGCGCTGAACTCCATTGATTTACATTTATTCACACGTTTAAAATGTCTGAGATGTTGAAGAGCAGTCTTGGTTCTCCAAGTAGAAATTGCAAAATGCCTTTCTTGAATTTATTATGAATGCGTTATCGATCCATGAAGAAATTTATCAACTGGCAGTTTCTCCAACAAAAATTTCCTGATAGGTTAATGTCTGAATGTTAAAGCCCAAATGAGATTGCAATAACATGGGCCCCGAAAGGAATAAAATTTGCGTTGTGTGCAAGATGTGAAAAGTAACTAGAACATCGTGCAAAGAATTCATCCATCAACGACCAGAACATATTTCGTCTCGCGTTTGTCTGCAGATGTCACAACTGGCTTCTTGGGTATGTATCAATCCGGCACTTTGATTTCGCAGATGTATCCGTCGTAATATGTGCTGCAAGGAGTATCAGCCCAGCAAGGAAAGGGGTCGTGAACCCAAAAATGCAGGCAATAGCCAGGATTACCATTGGGTTCGGAGGAACAAAAGCCAGCTTGACCTAATCCGGTGACGGTCAGGTTGGTGCCTGGAAAGCAAAAGAGGATGCTTTCAGAGTCGAAATAATTCCAACCAATCCGGTTATATCTTACGAGGTCTGATGGAAAGATCAACCTTAGAACAAGAAATCGCAAGAATGTCGTATCTTCATCACTTCCCGTATAAGTAGTAGGTGCACTGGATTACTGTTAAATATATTTCTGGCATCATTGCATCACCTCTTTACATGGGTTTTAACTTGGGAACGATGGGTACCTAAATTTCATCAGGTGTTGAATATGACGTTCAGCTTTTGGAATGAAGAAACTCTTTCTCATCGTGCCAAAAAAGTATCAGAAAATCAGTGGCCACTAATTAAGCTTACCACCAATACTTAATTTAAATGGACTGACAGGAGCCTCATGTCAACAGAATGATGTGTATCAAGTAGGGTTAATATCTACTTGTCGGTCTGGATAATTTTAGGTCATCCTGGGTTACTCGAGGACAGAAACTTCGGGCCATTGTCAAATTCATTGAACTACGGGTACTGGATAGTAATTTGGCTTAGGTAATATATTTATTAGTCAGTTTATGA
>CAJPEV010004266.1:0-17582 GCA_905338385.1 Darwinula stevensoni | reverse complement strand
GTTAGATGACGAAGTAGTGGCTGCCCCTTCTGTGACTATCTTTAAGAAGAAACTAGATGCTTTCATGGACAGGCAAAAAGGTGGGGGGCAATGTTGACGTAGGTACTAGACAGTAAGCAACTAGGATAGTAAAAAAAAAAATACAAAAAAAATACAAAAATATATAGCTTTAAGAGGGTTAGGCCTACCCTAAAATTAAGGAACGCTCGACCTCGACACGTGATATCGAAATGGGCGAATTCGCCTCTTGATATCACTAACTCTCCTGACTCCTGACTCCTGAGCTTGAAATCACAGGACGGCTTGTCTTTAACTTCGTTTTCTCCCAGCTTAAAGCAACTCATCAACCCATCGACTGACTGTGTTCTCCTCCTCACAGGACTCTCCATGGACCGACTTGAGTCGTTCATGAAAATCTGCTTGTCTCACACCCTCCGCATTCAGAAATTCTATCGTTGCCCACTGCTTCTGACGTGATTTTCAAAAGCAGATGGCATTTTGAACGTGCGGCCTCCAAGCGCGCCGATATGAGTGCGTTGCAACCAGAGAGATATGAAACTATCGGCATTGGTGAAAATACCATTCAGGAAAACAACACCCTCGGATAGTCTGATATTCATAATGAAGTTGATGAGGCCGTAAAAAAATGGCTGTGAAATGTGGGCAATAAATTTTACCGCGATGGCATACAAGCCTTCGTGAAACGCGGACGAAATTGCCTTGATCGCTACGGAAACTAAGTAAAGAAACTTTTCCGACCTTTAGGAAACAATTGGCAACTAACTTTAAAAGTTTTCAGCTATTCCGTACTATGGTAAAACAGAAACAATTATGTGCCATTATTTTCTGAGCGACCATCGCAAATGTTTAATCATTTTTTAAATTCCGATGGTGATTTTCCGTTTATGAATTTGCTGTACCGAATCCGAGATTACCTAATAACCCCACAGTCAGGTGTTGACTAGGGATTTTCCCTTATTCAATACTTGACATAGCAAGCAATTAACTTGGACACTTCCTTATTTTCTATCCCCATATTCCAGACAGAATAATGAAGTCCAGGATAAGCATAAGCTCATGATCCTGATGAGAACACCGTATGAGAAAAGGTTTATCTTATCTGAAAGGAGTTGCAATGAAAAGGAAGGTGTTCGCAGGTTCTGTCAGCCATTTTCTCAGACTGGGGGGAGAATTAATATACTCTCTTCAGGGACGGAAGTGAGCTCGCTGATACGCCAGTCTGACCATTCATTAGACGGATGTGCGCATGGGTAGAGAATTATACTAGTGCTTGCACTACTTTTACTTAAGATGCCCCCACCGTGAGGAAACGCCTATTCGGTAATGAAATTAGAACAAAAGCAGCACCAATATTTACCCGGTTGGTCAACCCATGTACAGTAATAGTTATCCCGGTTGTAATGCCATTGTTTCGAAGCGAAAGGGGCTCACTGAATCCTTTAGGTCAGGAGTCCTGTAAGACCCAGTAGGGATCCTATAGGGTTTTCGCGTTTTGAAGAACCTATAGAAAGGTGCATAGGTTTCCTATAGGACTTTTTCTTCAAGGCACCCTTTCCACTCTGTGGCATCCCACACCCATTCTACACCGGTGATATGGTTGGGTGGAGGAAATTCATTGCCTGTGATTCCAAGAGATTCCAGAACCTCCACTCCCTCCCTTCAACCCTACTACTCCTGGCGTGTCCTTTCCCCATCTTCTTGAATTCAGCCAATATGGGAAAGAATAATGAAATTCCATCGAAGAGGGATTGCTAGGGGGAATGAACTGAAACCTAATTTTAATACTTGGAGATTGATAGGTATTTACTGGATATGTTTCTTTTTCAATGCTGTCCCCCATAAACACTGTGTGCACCTTCCAAAAATAACCGGAACTGCTCAATCAACCTTCCCGTATCACTTTTGACAGTTTATAACACCAGGTTCAATCAACATTGATTCAATGCGGGGATCGCCACCGTTTATGCGCACACATTGGCTTAAAATTGAATAAATGCACTTCATGGTGGAAGTGTCAGCAATAAATCAATATTGATTCATTGGACTCTTTTGCAATACAAATTCGATTGTGTGTTCGGTCTAGTGTTAGGATTTTTGCGTAATTCCGTCAGGATTCCTGAAATTTTGCCTATCGGCCAGAATGCATTTTGATCAATAAATATGTTCGATTTAGTGTAGATAAGACGGCGGCTGAAATGACGCCTAATGCAAATTTTGTCGCCCTAGAAAACAAGCAGAAAGGCCACTTGGAGTATAAGTAACAGTTTATCGTGTGCATCTGACATAATGGAGCTGTATCAAGACATACGGGATATGAGAAAAATATAGTTTTGATAGAAATCACATGTCTTTTTTCTCACATTTATATGAACTCTTTCGTTCCAACAGGAATGCTTGTCATACGTTGATCTTCCATCATCTGAGAAGACAGACCGTGGACGGATCCCGACACCACAGACCATTTCCCTCCGTCCTCATATTACGGATCCTAGGATGATACCATTTCGTTCCAACAGGAATGCTTGTCATACGTTGATCTTCCATCATCTGAGAAGACAGACCGTGGACGGATCCCGACACCACAGACCATTTCCCTCCGTCCTCATATTACGGATCCTAGGATGATACCATTATTGACACTTCCCTTCCTTTTCTTTCCCTCCTTGGTGTCTGGAAAATTCGCATGCCCCACCAATGACATACTACCCTGCAAGTGCACGAAAGATACCATTGGCAATGTGACTGTCGATTGTTCGAATGCCCAAAATGTCGAAGAGATTGCTCAAGCCCTGAGGATAACCACATGGCCTTGCACTGTGCCCTGGTAAGTCATCGATCCCTTTCCTACGAGCTTTTCGAATTAAGTGCTACTCAGCGCCTACCGGTGAGACACCGTGGCGAGAGCTCCCTCTCTGGCTCCACCCATTATACGGGATTGTTCTGTCTCTGAAGAAAGCTTTGGGGTTGACCAAATTCTCAGAATCAATTCACAGGACGACTAAAAAACGGAGACTGGAGCAATTTTAGAGCAAATACTATGACGATTATGTAAGACTGGGCGAGGCTGAATGCAACGCTTAGGAAAGACCTATTAAAAATATTAATTTTCGGCCTGAGTGCCATGGAAAATTCATCTAATCGGCACAAAAACGTTGGGTCAACATTGACAAAATTGTGAAATGTTAAGGCGTGGTTCAAGTTTAGAGTTAATCGAAAAATATTAAGGAGTAAATAATGTAATGCAGACTGTTCGTAATTAACCGAATTTCCAGCACAAAGAAATTATTCATGGCATTGCGAAGTGGTATTTTACCTATCAGGCGAAATCATTCTTCACATTAGCCTTTGTCTTAGTCTCAATATTGCTTCAAAATGGGTTATCCACATAATCTCGACAGGCAAAAGGTTCTCTTACGGCGCCTGACCGCCAATTTAGGTAAGCATCAAGGTTCTGCCAAAAATACGGTTCCCTGTAATTTTCTTTCAATACCTGATATTTTTCCACGTGCAACTTGAGGAATGTTTTGGAATCCCTAGGTATTTCGACCATTTTAAGCTGGTCAGGCTAACCTAATCAGATTTTCCGTAAAAACCTATTGGCCAATTGTCTTAGAAGGAACATTAAGGAATCTTTTTGAAGGTATTTTTTTGAGCTATCTTGTGAATTTTATTTAACGCTTATATTCATGTGTACTCATTTCATATTTTAAAAATCGATGGCGTTTCACCATTGACCCTTCATAAAAAGTATATAATTTTTGCATGGTAATGAAGCTCATAAAATTTCAGTAGGATATTTTGTCCCAGTCTCGAGATATGGGCAAATAAACATTATGCTTAACATTTTTCGTTTTCATGTGCAATTATTTCAGGTAGCAAAATATAGGATTGATTTGTTGCCCTTGAAATATCGATTTGACGGCCTACATCATATTATCTCAATGATGCATCAATGTAGTTTATATCAATACATATTCAGGATTAATTTTTTAACCAGCAACGAGGCCTATACAAACCACTTTCAATGCAATACCTTTATCCAGGACTTGGTTGAATCTTGCGTTTACTGTTGTGGAGAAAAAAACTATATTTTGCATGGATTAAAATGTATGCTTTCCAAGCGTCATTGGACGCATCTTTTGACATGTAGGAGTACTTCTTCTTGAAGACAAATGTCGGACTATAATCTGGTATCAATCATGTGATTAGTTAAAAAGCCTAGCCAAATATAACATGAATATACAAGAAATTAAAATGTTTTAGCATTCTAGATCCTCTGCTGCTGAAACCAGATCTGTGGCAAAAATGAAACGAGAGAAAATACTGCATTCCTATCCATCCATTTCAGAAATCTCTCTTCCTGGAACATGATATTAAAAATGAAAATCAGACAAAAGGCAAAAAATATGGCGTGAAAACAAACCCATACTAACTTGTAATGAAATGCAGGTCACATGTTCATCAAAAAGGCGCCTAGAGCCGAGCAAAGTAAGTCATTTCCAACCAGGTCAAACTTTCTAATGTCGTCCTAGATAAATAATTCATCATAACATAAAACAATTTAGACCTGCTGATTTAAACTTTCTCTGTTCCATAAGTCAGTCGAAATGAAAATGCAGTGGCAGAAAAAACAATTAGGTGTTGAGCTATCTGAAGTAATTGCACATAATAATGAAAAAAGTTAAGCGCATTTTAACCCGTATCTCGAGACTGGAGCAAAACGTCCCCTTGAAATGCTATGAGCTTCATCACCATGTTGTTCTTGCGTTATCTTTTAAATTTGGTGAAATTTAAAAATAGTAAATAATTTTTTTTTCAGGGTCGAAGGCCAAACGTTATTGATTTTTTAAATATGAAATGAATATGCAAAAAAATGAGGTTCAAATGATACTATCGAGATACCGCTCAACGAGACCTTTAAAAGGAGTCCGAAAAGACCTGTCTATGACAATTACATAAGGAGTTATTAAAGAAAATCTGATGTCTGACCAGCTTAAAAAGGACGACATTTTTTCACTTCGGCAGGGACAAATCCTTGGTCAGGAAAGAATATATTATGGATTTATTTTTTTTTGGGACAAAAGCTACCTCTGCACCAAATTTCAGCCAAATCGCTGGTGGTCTACAAAATTCTCTGACCGAGCTAACGTGGAATGACTCAGAATCATCCGCATCTCAAGGGAAATGTAACGTTGATGACCCTTTGTGTGGGTCTCTTCAAGGGAATTCCAATAATATTATAGGCTTTTATTGTTGGTCTTTGATATTTGGATTTACCTGAGTCTGCTCGCTACTCCCTCAGAAACAGTTAAGAAAAAAGTTAGATATTCTCTCTTCTTGCAGGCAACTTCCCGAATTGGACTTTAAGAGGACTTCGTTGTTTCCTTTCCCAATCGAGGAAGATGAATGACTATGAATGGACCGTACCGTACCGTATGAATCGACCGATGTACGACCGATGGCCAGTGAGGAGGATCTACCTCAGTGGCCAGTTTTTTAAATCTATCCCTGCACTCAAGAGCGACGAACTCATAATACTCCACCTCAGTAATAATAATATCACGAGTGTGGATTTCGACAAATGGGCGACTCCGAAACTAAGGGAACTCCATCTCAACAACAATTTCTTGACCTACACTCCCCTCTGTCCCCTCTTTCAAGAGCGACGGTCTAGAAATATTCAACCTTCATAGCAATAATATCACGAGTGTGCAGATCGACGGATGGATAACTCCCAAATTAAGGGAACTATAACTCAACAACAATTTCTTGACCGCCGTCCCCGCTTTCAAAGGAGAAAGCGAATTGCGCGTGGGAGTCATAAAGCTGTCGTGGTAAAGAAGACATCAGGCATTGGCTGGACCTGCGGCAGTTAGGAATTACGTTAAAATGTAATTATTTTCTATTCATATTTTTTTTCCAGCCATTCACCTTCCCATCATCCCGTGTGAACAAGGGCCTTCGACTATTAATAAATATTTGCTGTACATGTATGATGCCCATATATTTCCATTCGGATATTCATCATTGTTGCCAAAAACTGGCGTCCACAATCAATGTCAATGGATCTCCACAAACTGGATCCTGGCCGTTCTCAAATAGGAACCGCGTGAAAATCGACCAGTATCCATTTGAACAATGATTGTTGGAAAATTATATATTAACTATTTTATTTAACGGAATGGGCATCAAACTAAGGCCTCCCATTGAAATCAATCAAGCAGTTTCTTTGTTCGTGCAACGAACGTAACACAAATTTCAAGAGGAAAATTTCCCAAACCAGTCCACAAAATGGTGCTTTACCCAATTTTGTAATTAATTACTTGGGGCTAAAGCTAACATCTGCGCCAAATATCAACAAACCTTGGTGGTCCAACAAAATCTCTGGGAGTTCTGATGTGGAAAGACTCAGATTCATGTACATCATGAGGGGAAAAGAAAAGTTGATGAGATTCTGTGTGGCTATATTCAGGGCAATTCCAATAATATTATTGGCTATCTATTATTCTTGAGCTTTGATATCTGGATTTATTTCACTTCGCTCTTTATTCCCTTAGAAAAACGGAAAATAACATGTCAGATATTCCCTCTTATTGCAGGCAACTTCCCGAATCGGTGGGACAGAGGATCGACCTCAGCGGCCAGTTTTTAAAATCGATCCCAGCACTCAAGAGCAACGACCTCGAAATACTCGTCCTCAGTAATAATAATATCACGAGTGTGTGTTTCGACGGATGGGCAACTAAGAAACTGACGGAACTCCATCTAAACGGCAATTTCTTGACCTCTATCCCAATCATCAAGAGCAACAGCTTGCAAAAGCTCTACTTCCATAACAATCAAATCACAAGCGTGGAATTCGATGGTTCAATGACTCCCAACTTGCTTCTGCTTGATATATACAGCAACTTGTTGACCTCTGTTCCCGCTTTCAAAAGCGACAGCTTAAAAATAATCAATCTTCATGACAATAACATCAAGAGATTGGAGTTCGATAGATGGGTCACTCCGAAGTTAGAGCATCTCTGGCTCAAAAAAAATTGTATTACAATTATCCCGGCCATCACGAGCGACAGTTTAGAAATACTCGATCTCCAAAGCAACAAAATCACAAGTGTGGATTTCGACAAATGGGCGACTCCGAAATTAAGGGAACTCCATCTCAACGACAATTTCTTGACCTACGTCCCCTTTTTCAAGAGCGACGGTCTAGAAATATTCAACCTTCATAGCAATAATATCACGAGTGTGCAGATCGATGGATGGATAACTCCCAAATTGAGGGAACTATATCTCAACAACAATTTCTTGACCTCCGTCCCCGCTTTCATTAGCGACAGTCTAGAAATATTAAGCCTTCATAGCAATAATATCACGAGTGTGGAGATCGATGGTTCAATGACTCCAAAATTGTTTGTGCTTGATCTACATAATAACTTGTTATCCTTTGTTGCCGCTTTCAAGAGCGACAGCTTAGAAGTACTCGATCTCCATAGCAATAATATCACGAGTATGGATTTCGACGGATGGGCAACTCCAAAATTAAGGGAACTCTATCTCAACAACAACTTTTTGACCTCCGTCCCTGCTTTCAAGAGCGACGGTCTAGAAATATTCAACCTTCATAGCAATAGTATCACGAGTGTGGAGATCGACGAATGGATAACTCCCAAATTGAGGGAACTCTATCTCAACAACAATTTCCTCACCTCCGTCCCCGCTTTCAAGAGCGACGGTCTAGAAATATTCAACCTTCGTAGCAATATGACAAGAGAGGAGATCGACGGATGGCCCACTCGGCCACATCTGCCCACTCCCAAACTGAGGAAGCTCTATCAAAACAACAACTTGTTGACCTCTGTGCCTGCCATGAAAAGGAATAGTGAGTCCCTTTTTAACTGGTGCAAATATATGGTTGTAGCTGCTGCTTCCGAATGATCTGCAACCCCCCAGGAGGAAAATTATTCTTTGTTTCCATTTCATTTTCGTCGATTTATTTCTCATCGAATTTTTAAATTTGGGAATTAGTGAAAAAAAAACCTACCTGCGCATGGATTTAAGGAAGAGTTTTTGAAGGGCGATATACAGGGTTGTCTAAAAAAAATACGGTATATGTAGAAAATACAAGTGGAAGACAGACAAATTCTTTTTTTTTCACAAAACATAACTATATCAATTACATATGACTGGACAATTGCAGTCAAATATGAAAGCAATCCACTAATTAGAAAGATTCCTGTAATTAATCACTGAATAATAGTGAAAGATATGTTCAATCCAGCGTCCTTCTTGTTTCACATAATCTTTTCCACATGATCAGTGATCCCTCCCAGACATATTTTCTGTGGAAGGTTTTAGATAGCGGTGATGATGTTTTCCTTTAAACCAGTAATTGTTATTGGGATAGACGTTATTTGAAGATGGGGTCCCATGGATCGGCCACAGCGCATTAAAAAAATCCATCGGTTAAGCTTCTATAACACACATACCCTTAGAGACAGGCTAGGGACATGCAAGAATATTCACATTTCAGACGTATTCAAGCTTTAAATTCCTAATTTTAGCATTTTCCTGCTCTGTGGCCCATCACTAAGTAAATGCCCTGATCTCTGAGCATGAGTAAAATCCCATCATTTGGTATTTTACCCTATGCCTAAACACAAGATCTCACCTAAATAATTACATCGAGAAATAATTTCATCTTAAGTGTAAAATATATCATATTAGAATTGCATGGACACACTTCAGTATTTAAATATAATAATTAGTAGCGAAACTAGTAGAGGAATATATGGATATTTATTTAATGTTATTAAAATTTAACTCACATTTACTTCAAAATTTGTTGAATTCAATTAAAATGTAGTTTAGGATTTCTTTAAAATCATTTATTTCACAAGTACAATAAATTACGCATTACAACTGAGGCAACTTCCTCTGAGTGCTTCTGAAGCTCTCAGATATCTTCATCATGTCTTTAGGGCATAAGCTGAAAACAACAGCTGAGCGACATGCTCGAAAGAAACCTCGGAGATTTATGTTACGTAATCACATGACGTCATTCACTTGCATTCTAGGCATCAGGTATGGCAGAACTAGTACGGTGATTCATCTGAACGACAACAAAATCGTTGCATTGTCTCAGGAGAGCTTCCGCCCAATTTTGGACAGAATGTCCAACATCTCTACAGAAGATGGAATCCTTGATATAAGTGGTTAGTATTACTGTTTCTCACCATCGCTGAATGCGTTGGATTCAACACTTATTTCGTTTCTCTGATTAATTGCACTTTCATCGTACCCCTATTCCAGGAAATCCCATTCGATGTGATTGTGGCGTTGCATGGCTGGTGCTAGTTCGAAAATATTTAACTCACATTTCTGGGAAGTGTGTTAATGGAACTGAATTCAGTTACTTGGATTTGGATTATATGAAAGGCTGTACACGTCAATGTCCCTACGAGTGCGTTGAGAGACGACTATCATCGATCTGCCTGCCGGGAACGATTTCGGATTCAAATGTGAACAACTGTCTGTCGGAAGAGTTATGCTGCGAAACATCCGGACCCGAAGGTGATGTTCCTAATTTCATTCTCTCAGGCGGTCGCTGTATTGGTTCCCAACATCTGGTTTCAAGCTAAGGATATTTTGTCAAAATTTCCAAATGTGGCAATGAGATTGTGTTCAATGAGATTGAGTCCTATACATAACTGCTTCTGACATATATAGATAGTTGCAATACGTGCTCTCTTTTCCATGTTGTCAACCTTCTAAAATCAAGATTATGATGCAATTCAATTAAAATAAATGTTATCATGGGACCCATTTGAGTACTTGCCAGGTGTAGAGATTTGTATAGAGATTCAATTCCCTCTTTCATTGGATCAAAAAATATTCTTGAAAATGCACCTTTTGCAAAAAAGTGCCTCCAGTGGTTTCATATGAAATTAATACTTTTACTGAAACCTGTTCACGAAGAACCACATGCCTAACAAGTTTCAGCCGTATCCTTTAGCCTATTTGGCTGATAAAAAAATATTTGGAAAAGCCAGCCCACTCCAAAGCTATGCCCTGAAGGGATGCACCACAAAGCAGAATTTTTCCTGAACTGAACATCACCCCACTTGTGCTTACGAGAATTTTCTTTTTTTTCTGCCCATTTCGCTAGGAAAAAAAAGAAAATTGTTTGAAAACATCACCCACTAAAAATATGCACCATGGCATGCATCTTAAACTTGACACTTTTCATGAACTCAGAGTCCCAGTCCATGCCAAATTTCAGCTTTCCATGTCTCTGCATTTGGTTGAAGCAAATATGTATAATTGAAAACATCTCCCCCAAAAATGGGTGCCCCCAGGGCATGTAACTCGAAGGTCGGATTTTTCCTAAACTCTGCATCCCAAAAGTACCAAGTTTCAGATATCTACCTGCTATAAAACATGGTCATGTTTTATAGCAAACTCAGTCACTCAGTCACGACAATCTATATCTCTATAGATTTTAGTGATCCGACAGAAATCAAGTTAATCTTTTAAGAATCTAAGAATCTTTTAAGAGTCGAATCAATATTGTGTAAAGGCCAAAAAGCTTCATCAATGCTTTACATGGAACACTGAAATGAGAAGTGGATTCTTTCGCACAAATTTCATACACGTGTATATTATTGAAATAACACGTGAAGGAAGTAACACCTGGAATTGTAAGATGCATGGAGGGATGATTAAATGGACGAGTGAATGACAGAATGAATGAGAGATTCGATGAAAGGCAGTTCCAATGAATGAGAGTTTCGATGAATGACAGTTCCAATGAATCAATGTGTGAAATGGCAGAATATCGGGAAAAAAATAAATACGAATTACTTTATGCGTGACCTCGGGAGCTGACTTACAAAATTGAATTAGTGTTCATGTGAATGGTTCATTCCATTGCAAAAGGGACAAATGAATCAAAATGTGAAAACTAATGGACGATCCAGCATTGGATGTCGCAAAGAAAATGAATGCATCCTGAGGTACAAAGAGTTCAGTGTTTTGATCATCTTGGCTACGATGTCATGTAGCATCACCATTTTGAGTTTAAGACAGATAATACTAATTTATGACCATATCTCTACTCTTCGGAGTATACACCGTTTCTTCATGGTTTCTTAAAAATTTCACTTAGGCAAGAACTAAAAATCTGGGGGGAAGTTGCATATGATGCGTTCTGTAAAAAGGAGCTGTGTCATCCTTAGTTACCAATGCAAACGAACCTGCTGTGAAGTCTTGAAGATGAATGGATTTTCAAGTGCAACATGAGTCACGAAAATTGCCATTTTGGTGGTCACAACTCTGTCTTTGCTTACATGGGAAAATGCTGCTCGTTCCTCTTAGCTATGCAGTTGTCCAATCAATCAAAGTAGGACTCGGACCATAAACAGCATCGCTGCAATATCCATTGGCTGCGCAACTTTCGTAATGTGAGTCAAGAGTGGCACAGTCACGAAATGATCGTTTTCTTTCTCTACATTGATTTGTTGTGTACGTGAATAAAATAATGCAAGAAGGTGCTAATGAAAGGCAGAAACGAAGGAAAGAAAAGCCGAAGTAGAAGGGAAATATGATGAAATAATGATGAACTACAGAGTTGGCCAAAAAGAAAAAGGTACGTACACTGAGGGCAAAACTGTCCGCATGTTCGGCAATATCCTCTTTGGGACCAATTCTCTCGTTATAGGATAATTGAATTTGTGCGACATACCCTTTGTAGCCAAACTCTTCATTCATAAGTGTCTAAAGTTTCATTAGAATCCATTCATCGGTTATGGAGAAATCTCAAATGAAAGCAAATGACTGCATTCGGACAGTTTTGTCTCCAATGTCAAAACTTCAACTTTTTTCCCCTTCTCAACAAATTCAATATTCTGTCCACATCCCTTTGACTTTAATCACAGCCTCAAGTCGCCTAGGCATGCTTTCCGCCAAGCCTCGACATCTTGGTCGATTTTGTTCCACTCTGTTTGGACCCGCTCCCACACCTCCAGCATACCTGAGTGGTTCCTCTTACTGGTTGAGGCCCCGCCTGAGGTGTGCCCAGAGATGGTCAATGGGGCTTCGGTCTGGAGACTGAGCTGGCCACTCCAGGACCTCGAACGGCTGTTGATATAGCCATTGTTGGACGCTCTTCGCCTTATGCTTTGGGTCGTTGTCATGCTGGAAAATAACTCTGTTCACGTCGAGGTCATACCAGTCGATCGTTTGCAACAATTCGTCCTGCAGGATGGATCTGTAGAGTTGCTGATCCATGGTGCCGCTGATCTTGAACATGTGGCCGGTTCCCTTTATCGTCATGCAGCCCCCGATCATGATCGAGCCGCCTCCGTGCTTGACAGTCTGCTGCACGTGCCGAGCTTGCCGGCGTTCCCCCTCCCACTTCCAGTACCAGGAGCGTCCATCTGACCCAAAACGGTTGATCTTGGTCTCATCCGATCAAATGACTCGCTTCCAGTCATCTATCGTCCAACCCATGTGGCTTCAGGAGAGCTCCGAGCGGGCCTTGATATTTGCTGGTGAGAGTTTTGGCTTTTCTTTTTCTCTGCTGCACCTAAACCAGCTTCATGGATGGCGCGGCGAATGGTCTTCACGCTGACCTCGACTCCCACGTCGTCCCTGAGCTTGCTTGTGGCCTGTGTGGCTGTTTCTAGCTTCCCAGAGGCGATAGCACTGATGCAGAACCGCTTGTCTTGAGGTATTAGCAAGGACCAGGAATAGAATAGGACTGGACACTCGGAAGCCGCGCGCTTGCACTCCGCGTATCAACATGGATGTCGATGTGCAGGCAGCGCTCCAAGCGGCTGCTGAGGAAAAACACAACATTGCCCAATTGTAGTACATGTATTCCATCTGTCTCCGACCGTTATTCTCTCAGTTTTTCCCTGTGCACCTTATTGGGAAGATGAACACCAGGAAACCAAAGAGTAATGTTCTTGTTGCCGATGAAAGTACTCATTCTTCAATATTATCAGACAGGGGGAAGAGGAAGGGGCCGCGAAACAGCATCACTCGTCGGTGGAGGTTGTGCCTTAATATTATATAACACCATGTGAAAGGAAAAAAAAAAAAACAAATTTGGCGAAAAATGCAATAGCGTCTAAATATTTATAAGCCACTTGATTGTGTTTATTGGAAAATACGACCCGTCGATGTGGCCGCCCATATCTGCCGATACGTCCCATACATCATTCGGGAACGAAGCATATTACACAATTTGCATACATTTCTTTGAAGATGCTTCACTCTCGCTGGAAGTAGGAGAGAAGGGAAACGATATCATGACCCAGTGCAAAAGCATGAAGTTTTGAATAGTTCAAAGATCAATCTATTTTGTTATAATCAAACGTGTTTGTCTTCGTTGGAAAATGTTGTTACAAAAAAATTTTGGCATAAGGAACACGTTTAACAAGTAGTTAATTTCCAATTCATTAGAATCACTATGCACAAATTTGTATAGACCAATGCAGGCAAATAAATGTTAAAGACACCTGTTTGTGGGCAGGTTAAGGAAAATTTCATTACGGTCGTAGGGGTAACTGAGAAACCGCTTAATTGGTTTCAATGGGAGGTCACTTATCTTAGTTTGATGCCCGTACTCTAAAATAAAATATTAAAAAAACACTTTTCCAACAAATGCTGTTAAAATGGATGTGTTGATTTTCACGCCGTTCCTATTTGTGGACGGCCTGGTTCCAGTTTGTGGACACCAGTTTTTGTCAACAATTACGAAAGTGCGTAGGCCAAATAGAAAAGTTTGGGCATGATATATGTGCAGCAAGCTTATTCATCTTTAATATAATGTCCAGAAATATCATTGGAAAAATTAAGGAATTCAAGGGAGCTACTGTAAGTCGAAAACTAAGCGAGAATGACCAACTTCACTCTTGCTGATGGGTAGGCAAAATGTATATAGTGGCTGACAGGCAATTGCAAAATATGGAGCAATTTGGGAAATAAATTTTCGGAGTGAATTTGGTGAAATATGAAAAAACGCAAAACTGTCAACAAATAGGCGCCCGTCCACAAACTGGTGCCGCTACCCTATTTACTTTTATCTTGATGCAGGTCTCCTAGGGGAATCTGGCATTGCAGCCGTATCGGCGGCAGCGATTTCGTTTGTTGCTTTAGTAGCGAGCTCCATTTCCTACTACCGCTTCAGAAAGGAAAAAGTGAGTCGCGCATTCAAGAATCGTCTCAACTTCAACTTCAATTGGACAGCACTTCTCAACGTGAACTTTCCAGGCCCGAAACATCGCGTTGTCCAACGAGGAGACAGAACGTTTCCTAAAAGGACAGCCCGGGAGTTTGAATTCAGCAATGGGGCTCAGCGAACAAGCACATCTTCTCCCCCTTGACAAGCAATGGGACTTCCCACCAGAGAAGCTGAAACTCGGTAAGGACCAAGGTAGGAGGAGGAGCTGCGCAGGCAGATTATCATGGAATGTGTCATCCCGGCAGGAAAAATGCTCGGCAGCGGCCAATTCGGTTACGTACTAAAGGCCGTGGCTATTGGAATCCGTCCTCCGGAGCCGGAAACAACCGTTGCCGTGAAGAAAAGGAAGTCTCATTCCAGCCTGGAGAATTACCAGGCGTTGATGATGGAGGTAAAGATCATGAGTCACCTCGGAATGCATTTGAATGTCGTGAATTTCCTAGGAGCCTGTACCAAAGACCTGGCACATGGTGAGAATTTCCATTATATTGGGTTGGGTTGGTCGGTAGCATGCAAGTTCAGTAGACCCTTTCCACATTAAGAGCCAGCAGTATGAAACCAATGCTTGATACTCTTCTGCTCCAATACCTCTCTCTATGTAATCATTTGTACAATTCCTAGGATATCTTTCTGTATGTACCTAATATCAAGATATAGTATCTTTTCAGGTTTTATGCATATGATCAATGTACTGGTGTCATTCCTGAATACATATTTTCTGAATGATTCATAACCGAACTGGTCTTGTTGGGATCAGATAATACCATCTCAGCCTGTTTTAAGCCAGCAACGATCTTAGCCTACATTAAATCATTCCCAGGCAGTCTCGGCTGTATCTGGCTCACAGAACGGATCAATCTTTCACAGTAGCACAAGAAATTGCATGAACTTTTATTACATGCCTCAGGGATCTGCTCTGAAACTAACTTATTTACTGTGCTTCGAATATATTCTCGATAAAAATGGATTGCTAGAGATATGACCGACATCTCTTTGCCGTTCTTACGACGAGTAATCGGAAAAATGTTTTCGACCAATTCCGCATTTTGACGTAATGTTGCTTTAAAACAATAGGATCCTAATTTCAGGGAATCTGATGATGATTGTGGAATATTGCCCCTTTGGGAGTCTGGATAAGTATCTGAGGGCCAATAAAGATTACTTCAACGATCAAATAGACCCTCACATAAATAAAATGGAAGACAACATCGGGAAAAAGCAGCATCTGGAATCATTGGCTGGCTCTGGTGGGACTAACAGTGGATCACAGGTGGATTTAGCTGTCTCTGACACCAGGATTCCTTCTTCAAACAGTAAGACTAAATTCTCTCCCTAAGCATTATTCATTGGCATTACGTCGTTTAGTTTATTAGGCTGTATATTCTCCCAGTGTGACTTTTTATTATGGTTCACCATGAATCGTAGAACCAAGGCTGGGTACCGGTAAAGATTCTGGATCAGTGGAATGGACAAAACAAATACAGCAGAATTTATTTGCCTGTTATTTAGATTCCTATCGTTTCTATTGTTGCTCTTGAACCATTAAACGCCATGAATACGAAATAGGAGCGAATGTTCCCAGGGAGGGTGAATCATTGGAGAAATCCTCTGCCGGCAGAGAACGCCCTTCGGAAGTCCTCAGAGGAATGTGTACTCTCGAGACGATTCACGACTGGCAATCTCGTCTCTTGGGCGTACCAGATAGCTCAAGGCATGGAATACTTGGGCTGTCGAAAGGTAGGCCTTTTCACCTAGACTCTTAGATGTTGCACTCTCTATTAACGAAAATAGAAACTCGTCAGGTCGCTCTCATAGTCAGACATCTTTCACAGGCTTGAAGCGATCACTTGATTGAACGAAGAGGAATCACGGTCGTAACGCCACTCACCCAGTTTTAGATTCTTCCAGTTTTTTTGTGACAACCAAATTAAAATTTGAAAATGATTTTAGGATCAAAGAGGGAGAGATAAGGAAATTCTCATTCTGTATCCACCTCTACATCTCTATCCGCTGAACCCTACCCCCTCAAGAGCCAAAGAATTCGATTTTTTAAAGTAATTTCCCTTCGTGACCATCTCATTTCGAATGAATCCGTCTGAAGTTCTAAGCAACATCCATTAAAAACTACCTAACCCAAGTAGCAATTTTGATTCAAAATATATCCTTTGGGCGTTCCCTCATGGACACTTGGACATCCAATGTATCTCCTCCTCGGATATCCACCTGATGACTAAATGTCTCGTCCAAGAATAATCATTGGACGTGTCCATTGGATGGCCTATTGGATTTCCGTTTCCTTGGATTTATTGGAGATTCCCAGTGAGAGAGCTATTGGATGACTGTTGAGGAATGCAGCATTAGTGATTCCATGGTAGCAACGGAACTAAATTTGATGGTTATTAGGTATTCTGTGTAGGGAGAGGAGTACTTTCTGCTCTTGAACGATCTCACCCACTCACATTCTTGGGTGGAACTAGAAGGGAAGCGTCAATATGGAGAGTATGGTATTGCTGAGAAATAACTCCCAACTTTCCCTCCTTATCTTTCAAATCAATAGACTGTTTCACATAGCCAAAGGGAAGATCCACATCAGAAAGGAATAAAGTTCCTAGGCAAGGGGAACCACTCTCTCTCCATGTAATGTGCAAGAATTGTCAGGAGTCTCATTGAGCTATGCTTCCTCTCAACAAATGAACTAGGCCTAATTGGAATGACTTCATTCCTTTGCCTTGTACATGAGAAATTTATCGAGTACATAATGAGAGTTTCTGCAGAACAATTCATTAGCATTAAGGAAATCAGAGACAAACAGTAGTGGGTTCATTGCCAACTCGCTTCTATTGTTGGAACGTCATGTTTATTGAATGAACAGCTAGATGTCAGGCCAGGTAGAGGGCCTCTGCGGGGCGGAGACTTCATACAAGGACATCCTAGGGTAGACCGTGAGGGGAATGTCCTTGGAAGTTCCTTCGCTGAACGTCCAATAGACGTCCAAAGATGGACTGACACATCATTTCGTTCCTAATGTGGGACTCTACATGAAATCATCCACTGGTCAAAGTGTAATGTCACACTATCTATATAATGATTGAAGTTACCCCATTTCGACCTTAGATGAGAGATTTGCATTTAAAAAAGTAAACTAAAGAAATCCATTATTGGATGCTTGTACCGTAATTCTAAAGAAAAATAATTCAATAAAATTCAATAAAGTGTTCGATGCAGTGGCAATGGCATCCTACATACCATCCATAGGATGCCATCGTCATGGATCGATATACAGGGTGCGTCAGCTATTTGAGAACAAAATTTG
>CAJPEV010004265.1:0-23606 GCA_905338385.1 Darwinula stevensoni | reverse complement strand
TTGAATATTTGCCACCTCTGATTTATATCCCAAGAATGTAATATTAAGATTTTTTCCACTATTTACATAAGCAGAAATTTCTTTGGTTGTGCCATTTACATTTCCTATGCTGGTAACATCAGCAACAGTAATGGTTTGGGCAAAAGTAGCTTCGCAACCATCATTGCTTGTAGCCTTTAACACAACTGAATAAGTTCCGGGTATGGAGTAAACATGACTTGGATTAGACACATTGCTAGTAGAACCATCGCCAAAACTCCAGTTCATTACAGCTGCTTGATTAACTGTGCTGCTGAACGCTATGGACTGATTTACTAAAGGATTGTTCGTACTTGCAGTATAAGTAGCTACTAATGCATTTGTTCCGCCTACAGTAATCGATTTAGTTGTTACATATCCATTGCGGTTAGTAAATACGATATCGTATGTTCCAACCGGAATATTGGTAAGTGTTAACGCGTTTGCAGTTCTTAAAGGTTGAGGTTTTGCAACAACAGCCTTTGTTGCTACATTTTTAACTTCAACTGTCCACTCAACATCACCTTCTTGTTCCAAGGTAATTACACCACCGTTATCACAATCTGCATCTTTAACTTCTAAATACGCTGCGGGCGTAAAGTGAAGCACAAAACGATCTTTTGCGTCCGCAATATTTCCAGTAAATGAATATGAATTAGAAACTCTAAAATCTTTCCAAGCTCCATTTGTTAACTTATCTTCCAAATATACCATTACAGTTGGATCAAAAGTAATCAAATCATCAGCAGTAATGGTATAGTTTCCATTCGTACCCGGTATAAATTGCACATCCACATCGGGATTTGTGGCAATAGACTCCAAAGTATTGATGGAGTACAAATCGCTATTCACTTTTGAAGCTATCATTGGCTGAACTAATCTTCCCGGCAACTTATTTGCATCCCTATCGGTATCAAATTTATTTGTAGCCTGATTATTAAATGAAATGGTTGTTACATCATTATATCCATTACCACTTACCCGAAGACTTAATGTTCCGTTAGAGTTGCCTGTTTTATAAAAAGTAGATGTGTTATTAACACATTCAGTTCTTCCAATATCAAATGTAGCTGTACCCCCTACTGTAGTTTTATGTACCATAAAGCCTTGGAAAGGAGCCACAAAAGCGGATCCTCCTCCCATAATCACGGCCTGATAAGTTCCTGCATAAGGCCCTGAAGTTTGCCAAACTTGCGCTTGTGCATCTAAGCCTACTTTAGCATCAAGATTAACAGTGGAAAGGTAAGGATTACCTACAAGCGACCATCCGCCATTTTGTGTTCTTCCTTGAAGTGTAGTATTTGTCCAACCCGTATTTGTAAGTCCGGTAAGTGAATAGCTTGCAGCCATATTCGGTGCTCCGGTTACTGAAAGCGGAGCTCCGGCACCTGTTAAATAGGCAGAGTACCCTCTTGCATTATCTGCGTTTCCGCCTCCCATAACTTCCCAACCGGCAAGCGAGCAACTAGCACCGTTAGCTTCATTATAACGGAACACTGTTCCATATGGTGAACCTGATGCTAATACTGTTTCATCGCATGTTGGTGTTGGAACAACAAATCCACTACCTCCGCTAGCGCCTAATTGTGAAAGTGGCAAATTATCAATTGGCGAGCTTACATAATGCTGGTTACTACCAGAAACCGGAACAAATCTATCGGCAATAATATTACCTGAAATTGTTCCTGTATTACCAACAGCCAAATTTATAGTAGCAATATCAGTGGCAGAAGTACTTAAGAAATGTAGGGTACCATTATTCGTTAATGTTCCGTCTTGAGGTCTCAAGCGTGATGCGATCTCCACTATTCCTGTGTTGGTATAAGTTCCGCCTACACTATTCACCGTTAAACTTTCAAACCTAGTATTACCTGTAATAGTTTGAGATCCCGTTCCTTGCAATATCACTCTTCCTGTACCAACCGTTACAGCATTTGAACCTGTTCCTGCAGCCCAATTGCCACAAACATTCAAGTTGTTTCCTGTTAAGGTTAAATTCACTCCACTCGCAATATTTACATTACCTACTGTAAAGTTTGCAGTTGTAATTGCCGGTGCATTTGGAGTTCCGGCAGGGATTGTTACATTGCTTGCACAAGAGTTAGGAGCAACCCCATCGCTCCAATTTCCGCCATCGCTCCAAGCAGAGCTATTAGCACCTTGCCAACAACCTCCCGGACCAACCTGAATCCAGAAACCTGTTCCAGGTGCAAGAGTAGCAGTACCATAATCATATACTCTTATATAATAGGTTTGGCCAATTGTTAAACTAGGAGCTACAATATCCTCAAAACCATCCGCTGCTGATGCATCCGCACATCCAATGTTAATGCCATTACAAGCACCTGAACGTAAATCAACTACCGCATCGTATCCTCCAAAGCTTTTAACGGTTATATACATCGTTGTAGCGTCTGCAATAAAAGAATACCAAACATCATCATTGGCAGTACCTGTAAAACCGGCACAAGATATAGCTGCTATAGACTGAGTGGCACCGTTTAATGCTTTCATGGAATCTTGTGAACCACAAGTAGTAAGTGGTTTAGCATTAGAACAATCATCATTCGCTGGTGGCAAAGCAAGGGTAGTAAATGAAAACGGACCAGACCAGTTACTCACATCGCCTCCTCCACAATCTTCTCTAACATAATACTGATATGCAGTGTTTAACGTAAGACCTGAAGCTGCGTATGTGATAGAAGCTCCTGATCCACCGTTATAGTCATTCACTGTAGGAGTGGTAGCAACTGTAGGTGCTGTGAGCGGTGTTGGTCCATAATAAAGATCAAACAAAGAACTAGGTGCATTTGACGTCCATGTTAGGTTGCCCGTAGTTGTTGTTATGCTATTAGCACCTAACACTGTCGGTTTCGGACATGTTGGGCACGATTCCATTGTAAGAGTGTAAGCAATACTTTGAGGTGCTGTCCAAGATGAAATTACAATATAGTAGGTAACTCCTGCTGTCAGTGTTAAATTCGGCAAACTTCTAGAAGTTCCGGATGTACTCGTATGGTAAGCAACCGTTGAAGTAAACGGAGCACAACCTTGAAACAAAAATAAACCAACCCAATCACTCGGATTTGTTAGGTTGATATTATAGCAACCCGTAGTAGTTGGTGTAAATGAATAAACCACGTCATCTCCAGTAAGATAATCTGCCGCACCTGTTCCATTGGCAACTTGAGCACCGGTAAGTGCAGGAAGACTTGCTATATCATAATCATCACCATAATTAGAGGTATTATCTGTAGTAGAATATGGAAGTGATGTAATAACTATTGGTGCACCGCAAACATCACCTAGTCCCTGCTGTCTGAATGTAAACGGACCCGACCAAGTGCTAAAGCTACCACCACCACAATCTTGTCGGACATAAAAGCCATACTGGGAACCGACTGTTAAACCTGTTATGTTTTTTGGAGAGCTCGTTGAAGTAACTGTAGTTCCTGATCCTTGAGTAAATCCTGATGCGCCATATTCAATTTCATAGGTACCAACACATCCGGCACATACCCACGTCAAATCTGCACTGGTTCCCACAAAATTACCAGCGCCCAACGATGAAGGTGCTATGCATGATGGCGGAGCTGTAAGTGTCCATGCTAATGTAAAAGTGCCTGAATTTCCAGAATTAAATCCATCTTGAACCCAATACAAACGCTGAGTCGAACCTGTCGTATTTTGCCAAGTCACATTCTGCACATCGGGATCATCAAAACATGCTACCTCTGTAGTTCCGGGGCAAGCACCGCCATAATGAAGATAATTCTCAGAATCATATCCATTTGCTGTTTGACCTATAACTAATGTGTAGTTGTTTGGAACATCTATATAATAAACTAAATCAGGGTCGGTATTTGCATTACAAGCATATGAAAAATCACTACTCGCCCCTACCGTTGTTGAACTGATTGGACTTGTTAATGTACCTAAGTCAATGGCATTTGCACAAACATCGCCAGGTATAAATTTACGAACAGCTGAATTACTACTATATGTACCGCCACAATCTTGTCTAACATACACATCGGTTGTAGTGGTAGCCGAAAGTCCTGTAAGGGCCGTTGGTGAGGTTGCAGAAGATATAATTGTACCGCCAGTGCCTGCTGTTGCGCCTGTACCAGGAGTGAAACCTTCGGCTCCGTGCTCTACTATGTATGTGCCTGTACATCCAGAACAAGTCCAGGTTACATCAGCGGTTGTACCCGAAGTTGGGGTTAGGGTAACAGCCGGAGTATTGCACCCTCCTGCAAATGCCAACTGAATATTTGGTCGGCTTGTACTTCGTGTTCCATTGCCAGTTGGGGCAGTATTGTCTGCATTCCAGTATTGATAAAATCGAATATTCCCTTGCGTTTCATACCTAAATTGTTTAGCGGTACTGGATTCACCTGTTCCTGTACCTGTGGCATTTGTTTCCACAATAACTTCTAAATTATTGGTTCCTCCGGTATAATTAAACGTTGTAGCAAGAGCGAGAGTAATCCAAGAACCGGCAACAAAATCAGTGCTATTGATGGTTGTTGGTCCGTAAACTAGTGTAGCGCCCGATGTTTCTGAAGCATATGTAGAATTTGCTGTAAAATTTGTAGTACGCATTTTCATATATACTCTTACATCCACTGCATTTCCTGGGGTAGAAACGGAATTGACATAAAAACCTACAGCATTGATATTACCTGTAGAGCCAATTTGAGCAGCAGTGTAAATCATAGCCGATCTTTCATACCCATAGTATGTCCCAAATGGGTCATTGACTGAGCCGCTGTTTGTATTTGCTGCTGGAATAGTCACCTGCCCCCATACATTACCTCCTAAAAACAGCAACAAAAACAATACTGTTACTATTCGGAACTTGTATGGTTTAAAGCGCAATAAAGCGTCTAACAATAAAAATCTTGTGTAACAATTTTTCATGATATATTAAATCTTTTTTGTATTGTAAATATTAATAAAACAATTTACATTTACAAACAAGATAATAAAGCTCTCCCAAAAACGTCCACAAAACTGAACAAATCAGTTTAAAAGTAAAGACAACTATGAAACCATCGTTTATCATTCTGATTTTACTGATTACATTAACTGCTCATGCGCAAAATGAAGAAAAGGCAAGGTTTGAATATACCTCTTTTCAGGTGATATACACTGAGTTGGGTGATGTTAAAGTTAAAGGAAAAGAAGAACCATTGAAGCAGGTTAACCGTTATGGTAATCAAGAAAAAAGCGAGAGCAACAACGACCTTTCTATATCAAAGACAGTTGACAAGACAATGGAATCGCTTGGAAAAGAAGGTTTTGAACTTGTAACAACTGTCCAATACAAAACACAGGATGGGCTGAATGTAATTTATTATTTCAAACGAAGAATTATGAATAATAACTAATTCATTGAACAAATTGCTAGGTTGTAATTAAGTATTTATACGTCATTACATTATTTCTTCCCCTTCGTCAAACCCGGATCCCATTCCATAGTATAACTTTGAGACGTGATTGGAACAAGTTTTCCCTCCTTAAACGTTTCGCGCCACAAAATTTCTAAGTTAGCAAACTGTGCATCACCATTACTTACAGGAATATCGTGCCACGACATGCGGAAGCTTTCAGCATCTCCATTTTCGAGCAATATTGATTTTGATCTTGCTTTCATATTCGCAAACTCTGACCCGTTAGGAAATTTAAGTGCAGCTATGGAAGGAGACACAATTCCTATGTTTAAGCCATTGTACGTTACAGAAAATTTAACCGACACAAAATCGGTCTTCTTCTCTGTACTTAACTGGTCTAACTTGAACGCTCCGGCTTCAAAAAAATTTTGAGACACCGGTAGTTTGAAGTTAGGTGCTACAATTGACCCATTCAACGTTTCCACCTTATTAAATCCCTTTAATTTAACAAGCACTTGTTGTGCTCTAAATTGCGCTCCTTTAATATCAACCACCTTCGATGCAATATCATTTGGGTCGATAATCATATCTTTCTCGAAAGCTTTGTATTCCTTTCCATCTATCACCAATACAATTTCACTCGGCTTAACCAATAAATACTCTGCAGTATTGTTTTTTACTACCATTTTAAACTTAATATAGGCATCCGTGGCAACCGCATTCTCTATACTTATTGTTACATCCTTTAATTCAACAGAGCCACTTTTGTAGAATATTTTTTCAAATTTTGAAAAGTCATCACCTCCTTTCCCAGCAAAGGCAAGCACAGTAAAGAGCAATAAGCAAACCGTTGTTATTTTTTTCATTCTCGTTTTTTTTGATAAACAAGTTTAAAACTTAATCTGTATATACGGAAATCATTTCTTTAGCAAACGCGAGAGCGGAGAAGCGTTTAACGATTTTTTCAACATTTCTATCCACTTTTTTGTTTTGCAATTCCGATAAGATCAGTTCACTTAAAGCAAAAGAGTCTTTGGGGTTAAAATAGCTGACCTCATTTTCTCCCACTTCTCGAAAACAAGGTATATCACTACACAATACGGATACTTCGCTTGCCATAGCCTCTACAATCGGAATTCCAAATCCTTCGAATAAGGAAGGGTACACAAACAAGTCGGTTAGCTTGTAAATCACCGGCATATCTAATGCTGGAATGTTTGAAAGAAACGATACTCGCTTACCCAATTGAAGTTCTTCTACTAAATGTTCGCACCTCCCTCGTTCACTTTCATTTCCTCCAATTAACAATAAGTTGTGATTGGTTTTTGTGCTAATGGAGGCAAAGGCTTTAATTAAAGTAGCTTGGTTTTTGCGAGGATAGAAAGAAGATACATTAAGTATAAATTGAGCAGGCAGATTATACTTCTGTTGAACGGCCTGCTTTTCCGCTGCTGAAGCAGGAGCAAAAAATCGACTGCCGCAGTTTTGATAAACCACCCGAATTCTTTTCTCGGCAACGTGAAAATATTGAACTAAGTCTTTTTTTGTTTGTTCGCTTGTAGCCACAATCACATCGGCATGTTTGCATGCATAGTTCACTTTGGCACGATATATCTGACGATCTACAAAAGGGTACTGTTGTTGCTCTTTCAAAAAAATCAAATCGTGAATGGTAACTACCTTTTTGATGTGTTTTGCTTTTGCTCTGAAAACGGGTATTTCATTCGACAGGCCATGATACACCTGGATTTGGTTTATATTTAA
This sequence comes from Darwinula stevensoni, assembly GCA_905338385.1. Taxonomy (NCBI): domain Eukaryota; kingdom Metazoa; phylum Arthropoda; class Ostracoda; order Podocopida; family Darwinulidae; genus Darwinula; species Darwinula stevensoni. The sequence continues at coordinate 16,428 of CAJPEV010004265.1, read as the reverse complement.
GTCATTCACTACCCCATACGAACGCCAAAGTGCCGGGAACATTTCGTTCAATGCCGTTTGTGGTGTATGAATACTGAACACACCTTTTAATTCGGACAATAAATCTTCGTTGATAGAAGCCGAAAACAAATGGTACGACTCCTCCGGATAATGCTGAAAAAGAGCATTCATCAAGTTTCTGGAGTAAACCCCTAAACCTGTATGATTATTCAATGCTCGTTTTGCGTCAAACCCTATATTCATTTTCCAATTGTTTATAGATATTCAAATACTGCGTGGCGGCTAAATCCCAATTGAATAACGTTGCTCTTTCCTGCATTCGTGCTTTATGTTCCGGTGATTGATGAAACTGCAACAGTCCTGCATTCATGGTTTCAAGCATTTCCTGCTTTTCAAAGGAAGACCAATAAAAACAGACATCGCCACCAATTTCAGGAAGAGCCGTTTTGTTACTTAAAAAAACGGGGACGCCAAAATGCATGGCTTCTACCACCGGCAATCCAAAGCCTTCTGCCAATGAAGGAAAGCAAAAAGCGGCACAGTGCTGATAGAGCCAATTCTTCTCTGCGTCTTTCACTTCGTCCAAAAACACAACCCGATCAGCTACTTGATTTTTGACCGCTTCGCCCATGATTTTCTGTTGATAAACCAAATTACATTTGCCTGCAACAATCAATTTATGTTCAGGATATGCCGACAATAATTGAGGTAAAACATGTACATTTTTCTTTGGGTTGATGACGCCAATGGTGAAGAAAAACTTCTCGCTTTCTTCAACTAATGCTGGCTTTTCAGTTGTTGTGTTCGTTGAAAGGCCGTTGTATACAACAAACTCGGGCTTGTGCTGTGGGTTAAAGTTGTGATGTACTTGCTGTTTGGAATATTCCGAAATATAGGAAAGCGCATCTGCCCGTGCTATACGTTTCTGTAAACGATACTGCTTCAACTTTCGCTTAATACCGGAGTATTTATGCAAGTAGTTCAAATCGTGAATAGTCAATAAAACTTTAGTGTTTCGATTGCGCGGAAAGTAGGAAGAGTCTTGATGGGTACAATGCCAAACATCAAAGTCTTCATGCGGTGTAAAGATTTTGTGATGAATGGATTGGGCGATATAGTTGGCCGTTGTGCCGAAAAAACCCAACATTTCTTTCGGTACAAAAAACGAAAAGGAAACTGTTTTCGCTTGTCGCATAAATGCAGCTCCAAGTTCCTTGCAAAACACGCCCAACCCACTATTAGGGGCTTTAAGTTTCTCCATGTCAACAAACACCTTCATGCCTTTATGCGATTAAGTTGTTGGAGCGTGCTGTATTTCCAATACACCGCCTTTGCTGAAATGTAAGCAATATTAAATCCATTTGTGCCGTCTAAAAAACCTAGACGAAAAACATAATCGCGTATAAATTTCACCGGTGGACCAAAGACTATTTTCAATAATACACTTTGCGCTCCCGAAGCAAACAAAGCATTGGCTGCTATAGCAGAAAAGTTTTGAGATTGTGCGATATGTTCAGCTTGTGTACGATAAGAATAATGCAGAATATCCGCATCAAGGTGCTTAAAGTTTGACGGATTGTTCAATTCAAATTTATCGTGTGGATTTGTACCTCCCCATTGTCCGGCTGACTTTTTGAACAACCTTACTTTTCTATCCGGATACCAACCTCCATGTTTGATCCACTGTCCGCAATAATTATTCAACCGATTAAATGAAAACGCATCGTATCTGTTCCAATTTTTTAGTTGCTGTATTTGTTGAACCGCTTCTTCTGAAAGAACTTCATCAGCATCTAACGATAACACCCAATCGTTTTTTGCAAAGGAGACAGCTCTATTCTTTTGTTGAATATGTCCTTCAAATTTGTGCTGAAAAAAACGTGCGCCTTTTTGCTTTACAATGGTCTCTGTTGCATCAGTAGAGTACGAGTCTAAAACAACCACTTCGGCCGCAACCTTTGCTACGGCATCAATACAGCGGCCGATACTTTCGGCTTCGTTGAAAGTAATAATTACAACCGAGACAGGTTCCATTTTTCTGTGCTAAACCATTTATAAAACAACAATTGAAACAGCACAAAGAAGGTGCCTCCGATTTGCTCTTCAATCGTATATTCTACCATAAAGGAAACAAAAAAAACAAGTTGAATGGCTACATAAAGCCAATGGAGTTGGTGTGCAAAAACAAATAGTGGCAATAACCAAGCAACGAAGAATAGTAATACCCCCAAAACGCCCAAAACACAAGCTGTCCATAAGATTTCATTGTGCGGCATCTTCAAACTTGTTTCATTATGAATATTAGGAAATAGCGATTGCTCTAGTTGTTTTGAGGCATCCAAAATATCACCTGAACCAACACCAACCCATACATTTTTTTGCCAAAGTTGATAGCCTGTTACGATGGATGCAAGGCGCATAGCATCAGAGTTTCCGTCAATATTCCCCTCTTTCCATTGTCCAAAATCGTAACGCATAAAAGCAATACGGTTTTGTAACGAAGGAATGGTTTTATAGGCGGCTATTGCAACCAAGATGGAAGCTACAAGCCCAATTAGTCCATACTTCCATTGCTTTTCTACGACAACAAAATAAACCAGTACGAATGCCAGTCCTGCATACAAAGCCAACAATCCGCTGCGTACAGAAATAAGGTGCAATGAGCCAAAGAAAAACAGTGTAGCAAACAAATAGAACTTATGCTTCTCTGTCCAATATAACCAGATACTCACAAAGCAAGCAACAGAGAGTAGCAAACTGTAGCGAATATGCGAATAAGGCACAGGCATTCTACCTCCGGCACTCAACGAAATATTGATTTGCTCGTAATGTAGCGCATAACGAATAAACACGATAATCATACTGCCTATCATCACCCAAACAAAAATCTTTAACACATGGCGAACGAAGTTTATTGAAAAATCCTCCATCAGAATGAATGCAATTGGCAAGATTAAAAACGGCAATTTGAGTGTAAGCCACATGGCCCACATCTCTTTGTTATCGGAATTAAACCATGAAAGCAGAGGAATAGCAAAAAACAGAATAGGTGCAAGTAGAATCCATCGCCATTGGGTGCCTTTTGAAGCCACTCTGATATATATTCCACTGAGTAATAGCCCCACCACTCCTACGGAAATCAATACTCTCGAAGATACAAAGCCAACAAAAATAAAACTACAAAAAAACAGGACTAGTCCCTCAGATAACGAGAAATTTTCAATGCCCAATAATTTTTGTGCAGAAGTCAATGCAGCTTTTTTATTTTTATGCAATCTAAACATTTTCTGTTGCCAAAGATTAACCATATCAACGATTTCAAAACACTTGCACGTTCCATTTCTTTAGTGGAGAACGATACGGTGCAAGGACAAGAAATCTTACAACATTTGGAACCGAGTGCTATTCCCATCATCGGTATTACTGGACCTCCGGGAGCAGGCAAAAGCACGTTACTCAACGCACTTTTGCAGCTTTTATTATCGCAAGACAAAAAAATAGGATTGGTGTTAGTTGACCCTTCTTCACCGTTTAACTATGGCGCTTTATTGGGTGATCGTTTGCGCATGTCGCACCACTTCAACAACCCGAATTTGTTTATTCGCTCATTAGCCTCTAGAGGATCGCTTGGAGGATTATCGTCTAAAATCATTGAAGTAACTGAAGTAATGAAAAGCTATGCCTTCGATTATATTTTTGTAGAAACCGTAGGAGTTGGCCAAAGTGAAGTAGAAATCGCAGGGTTAGCAGATGCCACTGTTGTAGTTTTGGTGCCGGAGGCCGGAGACAGTGTGCAAGCTATGAAGGCCGGAATTATGGAGATTGCCGATGTGTTTGTGATTAACAAAGCCGACCGCCCTGATGCAGAGCTTTTTTACAACAATCTTTCTCAGCAACTGCATATCAATAATCGCCCCGATACGCCTATTGTAAAAACAGTTGCGGTTCAATCGACCGGGATTGAAGAATTACTTTCAACGCTTCAAACAACGATTGCCAATAAAGCTAAGAGTCCGCTTCGTTTGCAGTTAATTACTGATAAAGTATACCGCATTCTGCAAGAAGAAAAAATGAAAGGCTTCGACAAACATAATCTTAAAAATGCTGTGGCTTCTGCCATTGAAGCGCAATCGTTTTCGATTTTTCGTTTTGCGAAAAGTCTTGAAAAAAACTAAGCTGCGAATTTCGAGAATTCAGCCAACCATTGATTTTCCATTTGGCGCATCATTTGAGATTCTGCGTTGGTCTTATCTTTGTAACCGCACAAGTGTAATACACCATGGAAAATAACCCGTTGTAACTCGTTTTCAAACGTCACCTTTTCGGTAATTGCATTTTCTTTAACTCGATCAATACTGATGTATATTTCAGCGACTGTTTTTTTTGGAGTTTCGTCTAATGGAAACGTAATGATATCGGTATAGTAATCGTGTTGTAAAAACGTTCGATTTACATTCAGGAGATATTCATCGGAGCAAAAAATGCAATCCAAGTTAAGCGTTTTGCTTGTTGTAGTAGAAAATTGCTGGCATAAAAAAGATTTCATTGCCGTGGATTGTGGAAAGCGAAAAGATACATCCGCTTTATGAAAACGAACAGCCATTACACACTGAATTGCATTTCAACGGTAGAACCATTATTGGAGAAAATAACCAAATCGGCTAATTGCATCATTAGAAAAACTCCACGACCACAAGGACGATCTAAATTTTCGGGTGCTGTAGGATCAGGTAGACTTTTATAATCAAATCCGTTGCCACTGTCTTTTATAAAAAAAGTAAGTTTTCGTCTTTCTCTATTAAAATCTGCAATTATCTCTATCTCCTTATTCCGATTTGATTTATTTCCATGAATAATGGCATTGTTAGCTGCTTCTGTTAAAGAAATTAAGATGTTTCCATAAGACTCCTCCGCAACATTGTATTGCTTACAAACATCATCGATAAACGACTCCACTTGGGCGATGTTTTGTGGTTCAGATGCTATTTTGATTGCGTTACTCACGATATTATTTAATTTTTAAATGTATATTTTAAAATCTATTTCTAAAATATGAAAAATGCAACAATTTTATTTCATTGATAATGAACACCTTAACTCTATCTGCCTCCTGAAATTGTTTTGAAATACTTTTCCGATAAACTCTTATAGAAGGGTTTAAGCGTAGGTGGAACTTTCTTATATAAATCGACCATTGACTGTTGTTGCTTTAAGTAATTCTCCAATGAAGGTGGAACTTTCTTGTCTAATTCTTTTCCGGTATTAGACTCGCGTTCTTGTTTCTCGCCTCGTTCCTTTTGCGCTTTTTCCGACTCCAGTAAACGAACCATTATTTCTTGCTGCCTTCTTAACATTTCGTTACTTATACGTTTATTTACCAATTCGGTTTCAGTTTGTTCCATTTGTTGAATGGTTTTTCCCAAATTACCCAACGAGTTTTTTCCATCTTTATTCTGTTCAGCATTCAACTTTTCTAACATTTTTCGCAATTGCGCCTGCTGAGCAGCTAATTCTGCAAACTCACGGCTATTCTCTTTGCCATTTTGCCCGGCTTGTCCGGTTTTTCCACCTTTCCCATCTTTTCCTTCCTTGCCCTCTTTTTCCATTTTCTCCGCTAATTGAGAAATTTTATCGCTCAACTGTTTTTGCATTTGCGACATGTTCGGCTTTCCGTTTCCCGGCTTTTTACAGTTCTTGCACATTTTCGGTGGCCCATCTTTAGGGTCGCTTTCGGCACTTTGTTGCTGCATTTCTTGTTGTGTTTCGCTCAACATCAAGGCCAAATTATTATAGGCTGTCATAACATACTGCTGATGGCCGGCTGCCTTGTATGTGTTTCGCTCTTCCATGTCAGCAATAGCCGTATTTAAGTTTCGGTTAGCATCTGTCATTTGCTTCGTAACAAACGATTTGATTTGAAACACTCGTTTTGCCAATGCATACAAACTGTCTTCCACCATAATAGAGTTATCCTTGATGCGTTGCTGTTCTTTCATTAAATCCACATACTTCGGATTGTTAACATTTACCAGCTTTAGTTGCTGCATTAATTTTTCCTGGTCGAAAGAAAGCGACAAAATATTTTTGAGTAATTGACGAATGGCTTGCATATCCTCTGCCTGTTCTTGCTGCTCCATAGCGGCTTTCATTTTGCCTAACTTCTTAGCAGCGCTCTTCATATTCTTCGAAGCGCTCTTTTGATTCTGTGATGCCTTTTGATTCTGCTTTTGATTCAAATCTTTTTCTGCATCGTCCATGTCTTGCTCGGCCTTCTCCATGTCTTCTTTCGTTTCTTTGGTATCAGCATCTTCCTGTTTCGTTTCTTTTGTCATTTTCTCAATGTCTTGCACATCTTTCTGTGCCTGTTTCATATCTTCATTGAGTTTTTCCTGCTTGTCTTCTAATGTTTTCGAATCGGCATTTTTTTGTTCGGATTGTTTGGCTAACTGATCTTGTTTTTCAGCCATTTTTTCGAGCTTGTCGATGGTTTCTTGCGTTTTTTGTTGCAATTCTAACTTCTTGAACAAGTCCAACATTCGGTCGAGCTCCTTTTCTGTTTTTTCGTTGTTGGCCTTCATGTCATCCATTTTTTGAATGGCATCCTTCTTCTGTAACTCATCAAGCATTTTCTCTAACTTCTCGGCAAGTTTCTTCATTTCCTCATTCATTACTTTATCGAACAACTCTTGCAATTGTTGTTGTTTTTCGCGAATAGATTCATTTTGCTGTTTGAAGTCTTCTTGCTTCTGAATATTATCGGCAAACTTCTCTTTCATTTCCTGCATCTGCTTCTCCAATTCTTTTTGCTTGTCGAGCAAATCCTGAATGTTTTTCTTGTCTTCCCAGCTCAAGTTCTTTTTCTCCATGAGCTTGTTTTGCATTTCCTGCATTTTGTTTTTTAGATCTTTAGCATCCTTTATGCTTTCTTTCAAATCATCCTTGATTTCCTTGTTCTCCTTATCAAACTCTTTCTGCAACTGACTTTCCGTTGGCATGGCAAAATTCATCAATGCCGATTTAGTGGATTTGCTTCCATGTACCCCATCATTATCCCATACTTCGAAATAGTACGCCATCTTATTGCCCGGCTGCATGCCTATTTCGGCCATGTTCCAAAAATACTGGAATGTGGAAGCCGTTCCCGAAGCTACATTCACAATTAGCGATTTTGCTACTGCGGGCGAATCAACATCTGCGCGACTGATTTGATAATTAAACGTTAACTTCTTGATGCCATAATCATCGGAGCAATCGCCCAAATAGTAGAAGTAACGGTCGTTAAGTGAATCGCGCTTTTCAGTAACATTGATTTGTGGATACATATCCGGCACCACTGCAATGGAGTAGGTCATGGAATCGGCATTTTCAATGGCTGCGCTCGATAACTTAATAGTATACGGGACAGAACTCATTACTGTTTTACTGTACACAAAATGATCATCCGATTTCGATAGGGCATCAACAGCGGCATTGTCGAACACAAAACGAACACCTGAAGCGCTTTGCGTACGCACTTTCCAAGTTAACTTTGTCCCCGCAGGCACCGTTAAATCGCCTACGTTCTCTATTGTTTCATCCGGTTTTCCAACATATTCAGGATAGTCGGCCTGAATTTCAAACTGTTTAATTACAGGTTTTGCTACTACTTCGAGTTTGTATTCTTTCGAATAAAAGCCATTGGCCATCAAGCGAAAGTTGCTTGTTTTCTGCAGATTCGAGAGCTCGTACACGAAGTTGTTTTTCTCCGTTTGTTTCATTTTGTAGCTATTGCCGTCTACTTCCAAAAGCATTTCGGCAGGCAACACCTCTCCTTTTGTTGTAGCACAGATTTCAATCGATTCGTACTGTAAGGTCTTGAGATTACCGTTCTTCAACACAAATTGAAAGGGCGCTTCAGGTTCAAAAGCTGTGTCGTTATGATAAAGTCGCTTTGTCCCTTGTTTGATGATATTTGGAGCTGCCACTAAAATGCCTAAAAACAAAACTAGCGGAGGTAACAAGTAATAGACATACTTTTTGTTCTGCTTCAAATCGATGGCTTGGGTAAAAGAAACAGGTTTGAGTTCATCAATTTTTTGATTGATGGACGCATTTACCAAGGAGTATTCATCAAGTGTTTCGAGCTTCTTTAATTGCAAAATGTTGAGCAACTTATCTTTTACTTCCTGAAAATGATTGCCGATAATTTGCGATGCCGTTTCGTGCGAAATGGTTTTCCCTAACCGATAATACTTAAGCAACGGATTAGCTACAAACCTTACTACAAAAGCTATTGAAGAAAAAATAAAACCAAAAAACAAAATCTTGCGCAAGTACGTAGGCAGATAGAGGTAATACTCCATCACATTAATGGCTTGAAACAAAACCAACACGTAAATTGCCGAGAACAATACACCACGAATGACCTCGTTTGTATAAAACTTACGAATGAACAGGTCAAGCTTAGTTAGCAGTGATGTATATGCGTTGTTGTTTTGCATTTCGTCAAAAATAATCGAAACTCAGAGATTATGGTATTTAAAATTGGTTAAGAGCGCAAAGTTATTTATTCAGCCACACTTCTCTATACGATCGATACTCCATGCTATTAGCCGGCATGTTGCGCACGTAGGGCTGAAGCAGTCTTCGATTCATATTGAAATATATAAACAACACAGGAGCATCATCAATAATCATTTGGTCGAGCGCTATGTATTTTTCGTTGCGCTTAGTGAAATCGGCAGTAGCTAAGGCCTCCTCAAACAATTTATCATAAGTCGGATTTTGATAACGGAATGAATTGATGTAAGCTTTATCGGTAGGGTTTTTCGGCACATGTTTTCCATAAAACAAATTCAAAAAATTTTCTGCATCAGGGTAATCCGCTACCCAACCCAATCGCCAGAATTGAAACTTACCCGACTCTAAATTTTCGGTGTGTTGAGCCCAAAGTGATTGGGCAATATCTACTTCTATGCCTAAATTATCGTGCAACATGGTAGTGATGGCTTCAGCTACTTTTTCGTTTCGTCCGCCACCACTATTGATATGTAATGTGAGTTTGGGAAAGCCCTTGCCCTTTGGATATCCGGCTAATTCCATTTCCTTTTGGGCTAACTGCGGATTAAACGAATACCCTTTCAACTTACTTTGATCGAAACCGGGAACACCAATAGGGGTAATGCCATAGGTGTTTGCGGTGCCTTCGCCTTTTACGGTGTAGTTCACAATTTTATTGCGATCGATGGCATAATTAAAGGCTCTTCGCACATGCACATTTTTGTACACCGGATCGATAGTTAAAAAGCCGTAGTACTGCGATGAAAGTTCGCGTACATTTTGTAATTGAAACTGTTTATAACCATCTTTCAACTGATCAGCAGAGTCAATGATTTCGGTTACCATATCCACAGGCAGACGGTATTTCAAATCAATATTGCCTTTTTGGAACTCCAGCATCTCTACTTTTTCCTCTTTAATGAAAGAAAAGCGAAGACCATCCAAATACGGCAGTTGATTACCTAAGGAATCTTTACCCCAATAATTGGGATTGCGCACTAAAAACACACCTACATCCGGAATTACTTTTTTGATGCGAAATGGTCCTGTTCCTACAGCATGTTCCCGCATGTCTTTGCCATAAAACTCGAAAGCCTCCTTTGGAAACACAGCCGTGAAAGGCAATGCCAATCGGAATAAGAAGCCTGCAAAGGGTTTGTCGAGTTGAATGGTAAAGGTTGTGTCATCTATTACTTTCACGCCATCCAATACATGATTTTTGCCATTAACCGATGAATCGTTATAACACTCGCTAGAGCCTTTTACAATATCTTGAAATATCCAAAAGCCTTGGTTGCTGGCATTGGGCCTACAAAGTTGCTGAAAGCAAAACGCAAAATCGTGAGCGGTTACTTTACGGCCTTTACCTCCGTTCGGAAAACAAGGGTCGTCATGAAAATAAACATCGTTTCGTAAGTGAAAAACGAAGAACATGGCAGAGTCGCGAATTTCCCAACTTTTGGCAATACAGGGCTGTAAACTTAAATCGGCAGGATTAAAAGCCACTAATCCTTCATAAATTTGCGTGATAATTCGATGGCCCACCACCTCGGTAATATTTTGAGGATAAAGGGAGCGAAAATACTCGGTTTCGTTTTGTCGAAATACGCCACCGTACTTTACATCGCCTTTGGGCACAGGATGGTTGAATTTTATAGTCTCCTGACTGTTATTGCAGGAATAAAAAAGCAACGTTGCAGCCCATAAAAGGAGCATCGACTTTAAACTATATAGCGGGTTGTCTGTTTTGTATTTCACTAGTGCTATTCTACGTATTTTTTTTGTGGAATGAAAGAAAGCCTTGACGATAAAGTCTTTTGCAGCTTTCATTATTTGCTTTTAGCACCTCATCCTTTTATCCTTCTCCAAAAGAGAAGGAATTAAAGAGGATAATGAAAGCTGCTGAATATAAACCGGCCGATGATGAAAATAATGATACCTTTGCATGGTATGGTCACGTTTGTTGTTGGTGAGCATGCGTTTAATTAGTAACAACGCAAAAAACAATTTTTATGGAAAACGGTACAGTGAAATTTTTTAATGACGAGAAAGGATTTGGATTTATCAAAGATGCAAACTCTTCTAAAGAGTATTTCGTGCATAGCTCTGGTTTAACAACCCGAATCAAAGAAGGCGATAACGTAATGTTCGATCTTCAGGATGGTAAAAAAGGATTAAACGCAGTAAACGTTAAGTTAGCTTAATTTTACGCGCATTCAATTTTATATCGAAACCCGCCAATGGCGGGTTTCTTTTTTTGTTTATGCTAAATCTCCACCTTACAAAATACCGGACAATGATCCGAGTGCACTGCATCCGGGTACATACGCGATGATTTTACTTTTCCATCCAACGACTTACTTGCTGCAATATAATCGATACGCCAGCCTTTATTATTTTGGCGGGCGTTGGCTCTGTAACTCCACCACGAATATTGATTCGGCTGAGGATTCAATGTCCGAAACGTATCAATAAATCCGGAATCAAAAAACTTCGTCATCCATGCGCGTTCTTCGGGTTTGAAGCCAGATGTATCCTTGTTTTGTAATGGATTATGAATATCGATTTCAGTATGACAAATATTAAAATCGCCACACACCAAATAGTTCGGGCGTGTTTTTTTCAACTCGTGTAAATAGTCGTACATCGCATCCAAATAACTCATCTTCACACTCTGGCGTTCATCTCCGGTGGTTCCACTTGGGAAATACGCGGAAAGAATAGATAAGTCGCCAATATCAATTCGAATATTTCTTCCTTCAGCGTCATATTCCAGTACATCCTTTAATTCAACAGAGCCACTTTTGTAGAATATTTTTTCAAATTTTGAAAAGTCATCACCTCCTTTCCCAGCAAAGGCAAGCACAGTAAAGAGCAATAAGCAAACCGTTGTTATTTTTTTCNATTTTGTGAAGAAAATCAGCATCTATAACGAGTTTGAAAGTTTAAGCGATTCGATTTGGCTCTTGAAAAAAGATAAAGTAGTTATCAATTTTATTCATGCCAAAAACGCACCGGGATTGATTGGTCGGAAAACCACTTCATACAGTAAGTTCACACTGGAGGAAGATCAAAAAACGATTGACAGTTTGTTTAAGAAACAAAAAGCCGACATTACCATAAAAGACAACGCCAACGAATATTCCGATAAAGACTGGCAACAATTTCGGCATGATTCGTTATCGAAAAACGAGAACCGGATTTATGGTATGATCGACACACTGAAAACCTTGCCGGTGGTGAAAAGTTGGCTAACTGCGTTTCAAACCATTTACTTAGGTTATTACGATATTGGCCCGTTGAGTATTGGCAATTTTTGGACATTTCTTGATGTAAATCCGGTTGAAGGTTGGCGGTTCAAATACGGCATGGGGACAAGCAACAAATTCAGCAAACACATCATGCTCAATGCATATGTGGCATATGGCATCAAGGACCGAAAGGTAAAATACGGAGGGGAGTTTCTTTGGATTATCCACAAAAAAGTGCGCGAATCGCTTTCGGGCAGCTACAAAGACGATGTTACTTACACAACTGATTTTGATCGCTTTTATTCCTCTTCAAATATCTTGAATTCCATACCCGGTATTCGTAGAGTGGAACACGATGGGGTAATCCCCTACAAAATTGTAGGTGTACGAGAATTGAAATTCAATTATTTTAAAGAAACCAACTTTGGCTACTCTATTACCGCTGGTTTCGCCAATCGTTTTTATAAACCTTTAGGCAAATTCGAATTCACCTATGCCACAAGTGGTAACGATTTAAGAAAAAACCAAACCATTCAATCGTTCACCACTACCGAGTTTAGTTTAACGAATCGATTCGCTTGGCAGGAAAAATTTATCAGTGGCGAGTTCAACCGCACCTCATTAGGCAGTAAGTATCCCGTGTTGGTATTGCGCTACACATTGGGTTTGAAGCGATGGGCAAAAGGCGATTTTAACTACCATAAATTATCGTTTGCGATGGACGATGTACAGCCCTGCGGTCCGCTTGGAAGATTGTATTGGCGAATCGAAGTGGGGAAAAACTTTGGACGTGTACCTTTCCTTTTGCTCTACACCCCCGATGTTTCAGAGAATTACATTTACAATTGGAGCGGCTTCAACACTTCACGTCAATATGAGTTTGTGATGGACCGTTACATCAACATTTTAATTAATCATCACTTCTCAGGTTTGCTCTTTAATCGCATCCCCGGCATTCGAAAATTGAAGTGGCGAGAAAGCTTCCAACTCCGCATGCTTTGGGGCGATATGACAGCCGCCAACAGAGCTGCCAATGTTTATAATGCATTGGATAACAGCGCTATTGCAACTATGGTAAAATTCAAAACACCTAATAAAATCCCGTTTATAGAAATTGGCACAGGCATCGAAAACATTTTTAAAGTATTTCGGGTGGATGTGTTTTGGAGAGTTACCCATCAAGATAAAAGAGGCTCGCCTTTTAGTTTTCGATATGGAAATTTTGGGGTACGCTTAGGCTTCCAGCTCCAGTTTTAATTTCCTAAAAAAATCTAACAAAACCTTTCGCTGCTTGTGTTTTCGAGAGGATTGAAGCATTTTCGCAATGGTATGAAAAAGGCGTTTTCTTTTTTAGCGTTTCTGTTGGTTGGATTGTTCGGTTACGGGCAGGTAAAGTTTTATGCTTCGCTGAACACCAAATCTGTTCCTGTGAATCAAAATTTCCAGCTCAGCTATACTGTTGAAAATGGCGAAGGAAGAACATTAAAACTCCCCAACTTAAACGACTTTAATGTGCTCAGTGGACCCAATACTTCCCAAAGTATGCAATGGGTGAATGGCAATGTATCGCAATCGTCTACTTATTCCTACATTCTTCAACCCAAAAAAGAAGGAACTTTCAAAATTGGCAAAGCCATTGTAAATGTAGGTGGAGCAAATCTTGAATCTAACGAATTGTCGATTACCGTTACAGGACCGGCACAACAAAAAGCACAGCAACGCCAAAATAATGGTCCGTTTGGATTTGACCCCTTCGAAGATCCATTTGGCGACCCGTTTGAAGCCATGGCGCAACAACAAGAAGAGGAAGCTCAACCATCTAAACAAGCCTCGAACGATATCGACAAACAAGTACGTGAAAATGTGTTTGTGCGCATGGTAACCAACAAAAATTCAGTATTTGAAGGCGAACCCATTAACGCCACACTAAAACTGTATTATCGTTTAAATTTCGGCAACGTGCAAATGGCTAAAGCGCCTAAGTTTGATGGCTTTTGGAGTCAGGAAGGCGAACAAAACCAAAAACCAACTGTTGAAACCATTAACGGACAACAATTTTATGTGTTGGAAATTCAGAAATACACTTTGTTTCCGCAACGTTCCGGAGCTTTACAAATTTCACAGGCTGAGTTAAATATGATTGTGCAAGTGCAGGTACAAAGCAAACGCAGAAGCGTATGGGATATTTTTGGAGGAGCACAACTGCAAAACGTTCCCTATAAACCGGTAAGCAATGCCGTAACAATAAACGTAAAGCCTCTGCCGGATGCAGGTAAACCGGAAAATTTTTCCGGAGCTGTAGGTAAATTTACCTTCCAAGCAAACCTTTCAAAAAAAGAATCGAAAACCGATGAAGGCGTAACCTATACGGTGAAAGTGAGTGGAACAGGAAACATGAAAACGTTTGAACTCCCTAAACCCAATGTGCCTGATGGATTTGAAGTATACGACCCTAAAACAAAAGAAGATATTGCCGGTGGTTTCAGTGGCAGTAAACAAGCCGACTATCTAATCATCCCCAGACAACCGGGAGATTTTATAATTGAGCCGATGTCATTCTCATTTTTCGATCCAAGTCAGGGAAAATACATCAACATTCAATCACCTGAATATGCGTTAAAAATAACCGGGGAACCTTCGAAAACAACCGTTTCAAACGGAGAGGATGTACTCAACAGCTCTAGCAAAAAAGAAATTAAATCGTTGGGAAGCGATATTCGCTTTATCAAAACAAAAGCCGATTTAGAACCAACATCACCATTTGTGGGTTCACCAACTGAATACGGATTGATGGCTGCTCCTTTTTTATTGTTTCTAGGCGCTTTTGCCTACAAACGAAATGCAGATAAACAATCGGCCGATGTGTTAGGTTCGAAATTGCGAAAAGCCAATAAAATGGCAAAGAAACGATTGGCCCTTGCAGAAAAGCATTTGAAAGAAAATAATGGAAAATTGTTTTACGATGAGGTATCTCGAGCGCTGCTTGGCTATGTGAGCGACAAACTCCATATTGATGTAGCCGACCTTTCAAAAGATAACATCGAAGAAAAACTGCGCTACAAAAATGTAAAAGAAGAAAAAATAAGTTCGCTCAAAAAACAGCTCGAAACCTGTGAATTTGCGCTATACACCAACATGACAGGCAACCAAAACATGCAGCAACAATACACAAATGCAATTGCTATTATTTCTGAACTTGAAGATGAATTGAAAAATGCTTAAGTCGGTTTTCCATATTATCTTTTTGCTTTTCAGCGCTACTTTGGTGAATGCTGAATCAAATAGCGATTTGTTTAACAAAGCTGTTGCAGCATACAAAGGCAACGATTTTGAAAAGGCAATAACTTTAAACGAATCGCTCATCGGTAAAGGCTGTAAAACGGCAACTATATATTTTAATTTAGGTAACGCCTATTTCAAAAATGGAAACATTGGCAAGGCCATGCTCAACTATGAGCGTGCTGAACGATTGGCGCCTAACGATGAAGACATTCAACATAACCTTGCATTTACTCGTTTAAAGACTATAGACAAAGTTGACCCAACAAAAAGTTTCGGGGCACAGGCTGTACTCAAAAAAACACTTTCTGTTTTGTCTTCATCTTCTTGGGGTTGGATCTCTATCGCTTTGCTGTGGTTAACGTTTGGCTTTGCATTGTTTTTCCTGTTTCAAAACAATCACAGAGGCCTATTATTATTTGGAGGCTGTTGTTGTGCAGCTCTTTCTTGTATTACTTTTTTCGCTTCCAAAAAACAGTTCTCGTTTGAAAACAAATGCAGTTCTGCAATTATCACACAAACACAAAGCTATGTGAAAAGCGCCCCAGATGATTCTTCTACCGATTTATTTCAATTGCATGAAGGCACCAAAGTGGAAATTCTAGATAAAGTTGAAAACTACTGGAAGGTTAAAATAGCCGATGGGCGAGTAGGTTGGATGCTTCGCGATGAGGCCACAACGATATAACGCAGCAACACATACCCCTTTTGTTGTATTCGTTTTTTAAAAAAACAGTGTAACTTGGTCACATTAACGAACCAAAAAACTATTTAATTATGGGAATGTTACAAGAATTTAAGGAGTTTGCCATGAAAGGCAATGTGGTGGATTTAGCTGTAGGGGTTATTGTGGGAGGTGCTTTTGGAAAAATTATCAGTTCCCTCATTGATGATGTGATAACACCGCTACTCTTATCTCCATTACTTGATGCAGCCCATTTAAGCAATATTTCTGATTTGAAGTGGGGTGCTGTAAAATACGGCAATTTCCTTTCTTCAACTATTACGTTTATTCTAATTGCATTCGTTTTGTTTATGATTATTAAAGGCATGAACAAAATGAAAAAAGAAGAAACTGCTCCTGCGCCAGCACCTACAGGTCCAACACCAACAGAAGCATTGCTTGCTGAAATTAGAGATGCGTTGAAAAAATAATCCGGAATATCTCTTTATTAAACGCTCCATTGCATAAACCAATGGAGCGTTTTTATTTTGTTTTGTTGGAAAACCAAAATCAACGCTTTTATCCATTAATTTGCAGCCACAATAGCATTCCAAATATTTATGTCGAAAATAAACTTCTATAGCGGTCCGGCCATCTTACCAAAAGAGGTTCTTGAAAAAACAAAAGAATCGATAA
>CAJPEV010004264.1:0-23612 GCA_905338385.1 Darwinula stevensoni | reverse complement strand
ATCACGAGGCGGGGAAGACCGATGAATTGTAAAAGGCACCCACAAACGTGAGGGAAGTCGGTCTGTCGAATGTCGGTTTTGAGGTCGTATTATCCTAAGGATTTCTTGAACGATGTGGTTGACATGGTTTATGTGGTTGACATGGACTCTTCCTCCCGAAAAACCCTTTGCTGCCATCGCTCATGAACTCGAGGTCAAATTTCCTGTAATGCCAGAAGGAAAGGGCAGTGAGCATCGCTCGAAATTTTATTTAGCATCAAAGGACAGGTTGCAACCAGGAATGAACGCGGGGAAAGGAATGAGGAATCTCAACGCCGAGAGTCGGGTTGGCACCTGGAAGATCACGATACAACTTGGGAAAATATTCGAAAGCAAAAGTGCTATACACATTCGTGGGTGGCTCTGGAACATGCCGTGGGTCCCGCATTCTATACATTTATCCCTTTATATTCATCGATTTCTAATAAATTGGAAGAAGCGAGCCGCAGAACGTCATGATGCCTCGGATCCCGTGTGATGCCTGACTCGCTTGAGTGCGATGACGACATCAATATTATGAATGTGACTTAGCTTTCTAGTCCGTCGCGAGAGGATGGAGAGAGTCGGTGTAATCAAAGTGAAGTCATGCAAGATACTTCTCGTTGCAAAAGCATTTCGAAGGACATCGTTCCTCTTTATATTTCGTTAAGGAATTTGAGAAATTGCGAAATTGGTATAACAATGCGTAGTAATGCACTTCATTCATTTTGCNTGACCATGCATTGTCTCATCTCATTTTCCTACAAAGACAATTTGGGAAAAAAATAATTTAAATGCAAGTTATTAAGAATAAATCGGCATTAAAAAGTTCAGCCTTAATCACGAGTGCAGAATAAAAGCAGAGGAATCGAGGAACCATAAACCAAGAAATTGTAAGGAAATAAAGCGGGAGCGAAGTGGCAGGACATGAAAACATATTGAGAAGCAGATTCAAGTACTTTATTCAAGTACTTTAAAAATGATAAACTCGGTTGAAATTTCATGAAATCGTGTCGAACAGGGACTCACCCTTTGGATGAGATCGGCGAAATTCTGCTCGATGCACAGGGTGACGTTTCCTACATGCAAAGCGGGACAAGAGTCACTGCCATTCCAAACTGCCATTCCAAACTGCCATTCCAAACTGCCATTCCAAACTGCCATTCCAAACTGCCATTCCAAACTGCCATTCCAAACTGCCATTCCAAACTGCCATTCCAAACTGCCATTCCAAACTGCCATTCCAAACTGCCATTCCAAACTGCCATTCCAAACTGCCATTCCAAACTGCCATTCCAAACTGCCATTCCAAACTGCCATTCCAAACTGCCATTCCAAACTGCCATTCCAAACTGCCATTCCAAACTGCCATTCCAAACTGCCATTCCAAACTGCCATTCCAAACTGCCATTCCAAACTGCCATTCCAAACTGCCATTCCAAACTGCCATTCCAAACTGCCATTCCAAACTGCCATTCCAAACTGCCATTCCAAACTGCCATTCCAAACTGCCATTCCAAACTGCCATTCCAAACTGCCATTCCAAACTGCCATTCCAAACTGCCATTCCAAACTGCCATTCCAAACTGCCATTCCAAACTGCCATTCCAAACTGCCATTCCAAACTGCCATTCCAAACTGCCATTCCAAACTGCCATTCCAAACTGCCATTCCAAACTGCCATTCCAAACTGCCATTCCAAACTGCCATTCCAAACTGCCATTCCAAACTGCCATTCCAAACTGCCATTCCAAACTGCCATTCCAAACTGCCATTCCAAACTGCCATTCCAAACTGCCATTCCAAACTGCCATTCCAAACTGCCATTCCAAACTGCCATTCCAAACTGCCATTCCAAACTGCCATTCCAAACTGCCATTCCAAACTGCCATTCCAAACTGCCATTCCAAACTGCCATTCCAAATCTGCCATTCCAAACTGCCATTCCAAATCTGCCATTCCAAACTGCCATTCCAAACTGCCATTCCAAATCTGTTGTTGATCCCCTCTTTTCCACGCTGGGCTTGGATGATGCCTTTCATTTAGAAATGCTTTGCAGAGCTCCCTGACTCAATTGAATTCCGTTGATAAATGAAAGAGAAGAAAAGCTAAATGAAAGAAACGTTTCGAAGTTGTTATGCATTCAGACGTTCGGACACAGACGTTTCATTATTATTATGTTTGGGCACCTCGTACAGATGTTTGGGCACCTCGTGCAGATGTTTGGGCACCTCGAACAGATGTTTGGGCACCTCGACGTGCGAGTCCCATCCCCACATTTCCTATTTTTCGTTAAAAATGTAGCAAGGTTCCCCCCCAAAGGCAAACCTGGCTTGGTGCGTGGAAATGATTTTGGGACGAAAAACAGAAACTGAAAATATAATATGAAAATCCTCATCCTTTAATTAAATAAAATCCTGACCGGCTCGAGCGTCGTCGAACCGCGACAGCCGCCGGTGGAGGCGGAGGACCCGCCGCTCGACCTCCCCTCCCCCCCCAGCCGTCGCCGAGCATCCCTCCGTCGCGACGAGCAGCGCCAGCATGTTCTGAGGGAAAGGCAATTTATTGCAATTGCAATTTTCTGAATGGTTGAATCGGTTTAAAAACGGAAATGATTGATTGGCTTACGTGAGGCTGGGGACGGACTCCGAAACAGCTCAGTCCAGCTGGCGACATACGCATAATTATTATTTTATTTAATTATTTATAACAAATTCGATAAAGCTGCTATGCACTTGAGCTGCTATTTTTATACTTGGAATTTTAAAAATTATTCAGACTCACGGAAAGGGTTGTCGTGTGCCCATCCTGAAAAGATTGAAACGCATGCATAATTAGATGGAGCACGTCATAGTGATCGAAATGCGTTCAAATATGCAGATAAATAATTAATAGAATATTTACAATTCATAATAATAGAATTTGCGCGACTGACCTCTTTCGGCGTCGACCCGGGCGAGGACGATCGCAAAAACCGCGGCTGCACCCACGGACGACTTCATGGCCGGAATGGGACGAAATGGGACGAAACGGGGACGATCCGTGCGGGGGCCTTGAGGACAATTTATGTATCTGCGTCGGCTGGAGATTTCGTATTCCGGGGCACGGGCGCGACGCGAGCCGCTCCGGAAGCGCGCGTGACCGCTCTCGCCTCCTTCGCATTAGGGGGGAAGAATGTCGACGACCGGATGTGGGCCGAGGATGCAATAGGAGGCAGTGGAACCGGTCGGAGGGAAACGGGTTGGCCTCAGGGCCATCGGCTGAAAGGAGAAAAAGGCGGGAAAGGGTTCGTTTTCGCCATTTCACCCTCCGTCATGAATATAATTGACGTGCGTGTTAAAATGTAGAAGAATCTCGTTCAAAAGCCTTTTTTTTCTGCTAATTTTCTTTCATCTGCTGGCTGTGGCTTCAGAGCGCCTCGCTTTCGTGAGCGTGAGGGTTCAACGGTTCAAAATTCTCCCCTTGTTCGTGCCGCTTGGAAGGCGACACCAAATTATAAATAAATAAAAAATTACAAAGAGCATTAACCGAATGCTGCAGATTTACGTCAACAATGTCCGTATCTACCAAAAAAGCCCTCATATTCTCGTTATCGGTCGCGACCACCTCGCCCAGGAAGGCCAATAGGTCGCCCGTGCAAAAATCTCGGATGCATTTAAAGGCAATGAATGCGCGATCCGCGTGCGAATTTTTTCGTAGAGTTTCGAGCGGGCCTGCGTTGCGCATCGGCGGAATGAGGACGCGGGTACCGCGGGGGATCGTCGGAGCAGCCCGACTGAACACGGAAGCCATGTCAAGGCCCGCCGACACCTCTACCGTGCATCTCGTGGCCGCCCGCAGTCTGAAAACTTCCTTTGAGCGTTTATCGCTTTGAACTTCGTCGAACGAACTCAAGTTCGTTTGACTTTGTGCCTCAGACCGGGTATGAAACAGGTCGGCTGCGATGATGTTGGCGTAACGTTATCGCCTTTGTAGGCCATGCAATCTCAGGAAAGGCAGGCCTGGAACTTGAAATGGGGAATCACGCCTATGGAAGTAGAAGATTCCCGACCTTTATTATTAAGTCTCCAGTACCACGACTGCCTTCCGTCACGTTCGCGTCTGCAAGAAGACTGGGAAGGGAAATCATGGAAGTACCATGGTACTGAATGGAGAAGAGCCGCTACACTCTAAGAAAATTCCTAGCGTTTAGGGAGTAAAAAGTGAGCACACTGAGAGCTTTTCAAATGTACTCCCTTATTGCTCACCAAATGCTCCCTCATCGCTCGACTGGAGGTGAGCGCCCTGAAGTTCTTTGCCAGGCCACTAGATGGAGGTTAGGGTCTCGTTCTTCGCACAGAAAGCAAAAATTCTCTTCTCTCTTTCCTGGGAATCATCCTTCGCAGGATTGTTTAGTCCTTGTCATATGTCTCGAGTAGTCTCATTATAGGAATCAATAAACTCGGTCACTACTTCATTTGTTATCCACATATTTGAGAAAATTCATAGAGCCTAGGCCATGAAGAAGCTCATATACCTGATGAGAACCGTTTTGAAGGTGGAACAGTTACATTCGAAGAGGTGATGAAGAATACAAAAGGAGTGTCTGTGAGGTCAGTTCTTCTTTTTCCTCAACTTGATGAGAGAACGAGGAAAGGAAGAAATGAAGTGTCGTGGACACTTCATGGAACCGTAAGAGTTGGTCCATCCTCTGACATCTACTGCAACCAGTAAAGTTAAATGTAGGTCAACGCCCGCACTGACAATATCGAGAGCGAAAGCAGCACAATGCATTCATGAGGATTTGCTCATTTTCACGACATGCCTATCTTTCTGAGGGGAGCATTTTTTCTCCTTGGTGATGGAGATGATTCGTTCCTTTCCCAGAGTGAAAGGGGGATGAAACTGGAGTTAGCGACTTTACTCTCTTCTTTTTTTTTCTCT
This sequence comes from Darwinula stevensoni, assembly GCA_905338385.1. NCBI lineage: Eukaryota > Metazoa > Arthropoda > Ostracoda > Podocopida > Darwinulidae > Darwinula > Darwinula stevensoni. The sequence continues at coordinate 18,671 of CAJPEV010004264.1, read as the reverse complement.
TTTTTAGAAAAATCGCTCCCCTTTTTCTAAGAGTGCATGATTCCGACTTAGATACTAATTTCAGTAAAATCAATTGTCTCGTGCGCCACCTCCATTTTTTTTTCTTAGCTCAGAGCCATATAATCCACTGATCGAATTCTGATCGTGCTCCTTTATTCCTTCTTGTCCGTGACGAAAACGTTTCAAATCAAATCAAATATTTAAAAAGGGAGTGTATATTTCAAGTCACTTCTGCCCACAACACTAACGCGTGCAAGTAATCTGCTCGGTCAGAGAATCTTTGGCATTGGTTCGACCTTGCTTCGGGAAAAAAACGCCTTGTGGCGTCCCAGTCATTGTGCACATGTGCCCAAACTGTCTGCTGTGTGCAACTGCTACTGTGACATGCTACTGTCTAACGACAAAAGGAGGAAAGAAAACTAGCTTGTCGCAAGCTCGCAGCTTGAATATGATCCATCTGGTATAATGCAATGACATTTATTGGTATCACGAGGCCCACATCCTCAATAACAGATGCCTCAGTGACAGACAAGAGAAATCAATTTTCTCTGATGAGAATTCCATTTTTTATATGGCGCCACTTTCACACTCCGTCAAGATGAATACGTTTTTAAATAAAACCCATTTATTAGATTTATTCCCACACTGACAATGAAACCGCAAAGAAAGCAATGTTTAATCTTCATACCCTTCACATCCCATCGCTCATAAATAAGTTATAACAGGTTTTTCACAGCACAGAAACGTTTCAGATCATCTTCCCCGCCAAAGAGGGGACACAAGCATATACACAATTCATCCAAAACTCATTTAAAATTCATCCAAAACTCATCAGGTACACGAAGAAAACACCTCTGATAAATATCTCCAAGTGTAAAATTCCCATATACTCGTGTACATTAGCCAGAATCTAAAAGGAAACCTCGTCGGTCGGCGCGACTCATTCCCAGAACTGAAGTTTACGATTGAAATCAAGAACCTTGGAATAACGTTGACATTGAAAATAAATTATATCTTCTCAAAAAAAATCTATAACAACTTAACTGATAAATCTGAGCGTTAATTGGAGGAAGGCTTGAAGAAACTTGAAGTGAACTCTTTGGTGCCTTCTCAAATCCGACTGGGATACCGACTGAAATTGAATCATTTTGATGCATATGATGCAAGAGATGCTCGATGACGATAGGGAACCGCAGCACAAAGGTATTTTCTCCGCTGGAAGACCACTCGCACCCGCTTTTATCATGTAATTGCTTGCAGCGGTGTGAGTTAGCTTAATATTCGTGAAATGCTTTGTAACCATTTGGAGGTCTCATGAGGACCTACAGGGAGTCCACAGGGCAAGATTCATGAAAGGGAATACTGGAAGAATATGCATGTAATGAACCATAACCGCGATAGGTATGGCAAATTTAATACGACTAAATCCCAAAGAGGATGACCTATACAAATATGTAAAACTATTATTAGAAATATTCATTGGAAGATACATTTAAAAATTTGAGGGCAAAAATGGGAAGGGGAATGCAACTGGAAAGTGGGTAACAAAAACTCCCAGGATTCTGCTAAAAGGGAGTCTAGGGGAAATTAGAGGCTCTCATAACTTCTTCCCAAAGTTTTAGATCTCTGGGGACATTGAAAAATCCACTAGTAAAGGGAATGGAGGCGAATGGGAAACTCCATACGTATCTCTCGGGCATACCTTGTCTCTATTGAGAGAGCTAGGGCCTCCATGACTTTAAAGGGAATCTTTACTTGGACAGCGGCTTAAATACGGTCTGATATCTGACAGGAGAAAATAGGCAACTACTTCATTATTGGAATTGGATAATAGTGTAATACATTCAAGTAATTAAAAAGAACTCTGGTGATTTGCTTTCATTGCCTTGCACATGAAAGTATCGAGTAAATGTGACCTAAAAGTGAAGAGGAAATTCAACTGTTTTTTTTTTAAATGACGGTTGAAGCTTGGGAGCTTGATCTTGTAAAAATTCATCCTGCTTTACACATAACGAAGCCGAAATGCACCATGGAAGAAGTGTATAAAATCCAGAACAGGGTAAAATATTTAAAACTCATTAAGAAATTTCCGTAAATATTCCTAAGAGGTGAGCGCTTCAATCTTGGAAGAAAAAGTCTTTACATTGGCATTAAAATTTTCGATTGAAAATGTTCAATGTACTTTAAACATTGGTCCACTTTCAGTTCTCCGAACGAGTAAACTTCAAAAGCAAGAAGGGAAAGACGCCAAATTTCCCATTCAACTTCGGACCGTCAGTCTTGCAAATCCTGAAGGTGAAGCTGGTGCCTGGTCGACAGGTACTTCCGCAAGCCTATGATGTAGTTCCGGCATCCATCCGCATAAAGCTTTTGGAGGATCGTGGATGGGACGAACGGAATCTTGAAGTCCAGCGAGCTGACCCAGCGCAGCCTGGTCCTCGTCGCATCCTGTTCTTGGTCTGGCGAGAGTGATATCCCGCCTCCTTCCTGCATCTCCGCCCTAATGCACCGCCATACAAAACCAAAATCTATTGAATGATATACATCGATGTGCCTTGTTTTCTTGCTAATTGCTTGACGCAAAGAAGTGCAATCAACGTATGCAGCTGTTTTGGGTGTTTTACAGGCCCCAATAAGCATTTATTAGTAAATGATTTCCCTCAGATGGACGAAGATATCCAATGTGACCACAAGAATCAGCCAATAATTTACTCTGACTGGTGTTTTTCACTTTCACTCCCGAGACTTATTTGATAGGTAGTTGCTAAATTTATTTTTTCTCTCATCTCGTCAAACGGGAGTAAGACTGCACGAGGACGTCTGCCTCAACTCCTTAAAAGGGGAGATAAGGTTAACTCCCGGTTTCACCATCTCACCTTACGTAAGATGGATACTGAAAATGACTTAAAGTGGATATAAACTATAGTCCCTCATGGATTAGGAGATCATTATCTCATTATTCATATAACAATGATATTTAAAAAATGAAAATATAAATTAATAAAAATTGCATCTGAATGACCTGCGTCTGTAGGATCTACTAGTCTAACAAATGACACCACATAATATAGGGCTGTGACATATTTTTCTTTATATTAATTTCGTTAATCAATCAGATTTCGTTAGTCCGAAAAAGACAAACGAATTCAGGAGACGGTCAATCCCAGCCTCGCAGACCCTGTATTTCTTTTTCTTCCTGGCAACCCCATTCTCCAGCATGACCAACCGCGATTCCATGTATGATTGTACCTTCTAAATGATAGCCACGAGTTCAAAGATGTTTACGTGGCTATGATTTAGAAGCGGTTAAGGCACATGTCAGAATCCATCTCACACAGGGAGGGTTAGCAAAACTGGAAGTTGACCTTGCCGTCTTAAGGATTGAGGCAGATAAGGGTATCAGTCATGAATATGACAAGTGGGAAGTCGCCCCTGTGCACTTCCGCCCCAACCGTATGTAGGTCAAAGATTAAATCATATACTGTGATTCTTGTCAATCGGAATGCGTGGGCGGGATTCCAAAATAGCCCTTGGACTTCGGCTTATGGCTAATAAGGCTAATAATAATAATCCATTAAAAATTGTTATCGAATAATCATGAGTCACTTAATCCATTAATCGGTTGATGAATCGAATGTTAATCGTTCCACCTTGAACCACGTCCCAGACGTTGGAAATAATTCTGCTTGCGTCATGCCCAACTCCTAGACTCAGGAAATGACTCAAGGCGATGCAGTCGCTAACAGCAGTTACTATTCGTTCATGACGCTAGTTCATCTTGCATGTGACTATTTCCGATCGGAAAGAACATAGTTTAATTCAGATAAATAATGAAACGTAAGGAAAGAAGTGCACTGAGGCCCTTTGCCATTTAGCCAATCCATAACGGAAGGATGCAAAAATGTAACCTAGATGATTGGACGTATACTGTACTGTGACATTTCAATACGCGAAGATTTAATGATTTATAAACGATTTTCGGGCAAAACAGGGTGGAAGAGCAAAAATAGGAGCAAGCAAGGAAAAGGAGAGGGCTTTTACACTTTTGTTTCCGTTTCTCTCGCCAGCCCCAGGCTCTCCCACGCTCCTTACTTTCCGGGGACTCTCACAGACGATCGCCGGTGCTCTTGCATGTTCGCCTCTCGCTCCCCAGTCTTTACATAATCCTTTTTCCTGACTCTGTCTCATGTCCATGCCCAACTCTCCTCTTCCTTCGGTGCTTTCCCTCGCAGCTTCTTCATTACGACTTTCTTTTCCCCATTCGCATCCGGTGACTTTTCGGTCGCTCTGCCCTAGGCTGCCGTTACCTTAGCCTGACGCGGCAGGCCTGCAAGACTATGCATTTGAAGGCCGTAGGCTAGGCATGAGGAGACGGGATGCAAACCAGTACGCTTGTGGATGCGAAGGGGTCAGGGAGCACCTTTTTTGAAAAGCCTGAAAGCGATGGCTTTCATTTGTGTGCTCCCTTTTTCGAAAAATTGTATGTTGTTTTTGAGGAAGAGTGAACAGTGCGAAAAGGACTACCTTCCATAAACCATCATTACATTTCATTCTCTTGATAGAGCTCTCGATTTCGGTTTCTTTTTTTTTTGCAAGACTATGAACTACACAGTAAAATTATAAGGGAAAAATTGGCATTCGGTGGGAGATTAGAGTGGTGATTAAAATTCGAATATTATCGAATAAATTTTTTGGGTAGCTATTCATGCTTTAATCGATTAATCGGTTGAGTAATCTAATCGAATTGATAGTCGTAATGGCTAATAGCTTGAAGCAGGAAATGCTAATATTTCCGTTCACTTGCAAACAGGTTCCCATGCTGAAGATGAAAGTCGCAGGATTCGTTTTCATTACATTTTGTCTTAGTTCATTCAGTGCGACGTTCCATTCGTGATCTCTTTATTTTAAGTAAAAGCAACAGCATATATGTTTCTTGCAGGCGCGCTTTCCACCTGGGTGATACGGAGTTCCCGTAAAAATTTAGCATTTCCATTGAGAAATTGTGCTGTTTCATGCGTTTTGAGAAAATATTGACTAATACCCAGGTTGTTTCAGAGGCAAAAAAAAGTGCCTTGTCATCCAAAGAATCACTGGGCATAAGTAAATTTAAAAAAATATTACACCCAATATGAACAAGCCAATGCCTGTACAAGTTTATTCCGTCTCTTACCTGACCATTTTCTTTCTCGGTTCCAACCCAGGCCACGTCGTGCTGACAAATGAAGTCACCTTGGAGTCCCGCATCTCCCCGAAATAGACGAGTATGACCATATCCCGACCGGCGAAGAGTCCCCCGAGCTTCGGCTCCGTCACTTGGTACACCACCCAGCAATCGTCCGTCAGTCGCTGTCGATCGAGCAGCCAAAGTCGAACCGCGAATTAAACCGCGATTCTCCCGAGGCAGATGGTCTCGAACGGACGAGAGAGAATTTGACGTTAGTTGCTCTAGCAATTTGACTTCGATGACCATTTGGTGGAACTGAAAGACTCTACTTGGGAAAAATCACAAGTGTCTTTTCAAATCCTCCAAAGAGGCAGACCGTGTCATAGCGATGCTGGAAAATATTCTAAGTGAAAATATTAAGGAAAATATTAATAAAGAAGTGATGTACGAAAAGAACAGGAATATCTGATACTGCCAAAAACAGATTCACCGCTTTTGTCAAATAACTCGCAAGTCATGGAACTCTGCTAATTTAGCAGAATGACACGAATGCCAAATGCGTTCTGGCATATTATCATCGTGTTCAAGCTATTTATTGCTGACTTGATGAAAGCTAGATGATGATGCAAATATTGCAAATATGTCGGTGATATTAATATTACTACAAGCGCGCCAACATTGATCCGATCGCAATGCTTGCAACAAGCTTTAATGATGGAGAAAAAAAAATTGTTTCATGAACCCTCAAAATGAAAATTTAATTTTGACTTGGCATTCTTGAGATCATGCATGTTGCGAGACTCATGCAAATGCTACCTGGAAGCATATAACAATTGACGGACCTGAACGATCTTGTATTCCATGACATCGGCGTACCAATCGGCAGTGGCTGCCAGCGTGTGGCCTTTAAGGTCTCGAAATACCCAGTCGCAGTCGAAATCCAGCAGGGCCTGCGATGGAGAAAGCAAATTTTGAATACAGGAATTCTTTGTTTTTGTAAGTAATTCCATTTCCTTCCCTTTTCTTCCACTCCAGCAGGAAAATTTTTACGCACACACTTTATAAATGTAAGTTATCATTCTGATCTAACCGGGATTTGACGACGAGCCTTTCCGCCTCATTTCTGTTTGGTTTTACACACATTCCTCCTTACGCCAAGAGAATGGATCCAGAATTCACTTGCGAAGACCAGGCCCCTATTCCTCCATTTCGGAAGACGTCCCATGACTGGCACCTTCTTTCAGGCCTGGGGGAGGCTGTGCGACTGGCTTCTTCTTTCGCTCTCATGATGATGCATCGCATCCATGCATGAATGCACAGTTCGATCTTCCACCTTGGAGCATGTGTCCTTGTGCTCTCTGTTAGCTGCTAACGGACGTTTGGACTCCTTACGTAGCAGTCCGTTAGCAATTACGATGGAATATCGGAAAATAAGTTTCCCATGTCTCTGAAAGGAGAAATATATTCCCAACATTCGTACACGCAGTGGTGATATGAAACCCTTTTCCCACTCCACATTTCTACATAATCATCACCGGCATTCATGCATTCGTCCCATCGGTAAATGAGTTTTTCTCGCGAATGAATTCGGAGACCCGAGCGCTCATCATCCTTCACACACACGTTCGGCCCTCAGCAAATGCACGGCACCACCTTACCATTTCCCCATCGTCACCATACACGGCACCACCTTACCATTTTCCCATCGTCACCATATACGGCAACGATCTGACGGTGGATACCGACGGGTGCATGCTTGTTTGCCCACAAAAACCGAATCACGCTGCTGACTTCACAGTTTGCGTACGCTTCCAAGAGGACGGCCATTTTGTCACCATTACTGCGCATGCACCCTGCCACCAGTGCATGGATGGTAGGGCAGGAAACAGTGTCCATATTAACATATGTACCGTCACACTCGTACCAACAGTTATTTTAGTTCTAGAGACATGGGAAACTTTTTCCCGATACCCTCTCGTAGTAGAGAGTACCCACTAATTCTTTTCAATTTTTCTAACATGGAATTCAAATTTTCCTTTTCCAAATATTTTCCTTTTTCTAACGCGCTGATCTATGATATAGGAGAAAACGAGAGACAACCTCCGTCAAGAGGAAATGCGTCTTCGTCTCTTGATCGAACACAGACTTGATGGTGATTCCCTCCTCGCCGTAATCCTTTTCCAGTTTCCAGTCCTTCCTCTCCAGGTTGAAGCGGAACTTCTCCAGCGCTCTTTCACCTGCATCCCCGCATTTCTTCGTCAGTAGCTGCTGAACGTACAGCATTCCCGATCTTAATACCGATTTGCCCAATGATCGGCCAGTTTCACGATGCATAGAACGGATTGTAAATGTGGTAGATTTAGGCCATTTATTATTATATCACGAAGAAATCACTATGGAATTCCTTTAATGACAGTTTTGAAGATCTTGGTAGATTTTTTTAGGTTAAGAGCGTCGTTAAGAGGTTAACTCATAGAGACTTCGATATGAAAATCCCGCTCTTCCATGTATCGGGCCGTAGAGGTTTCAGAAGAGCCCAATACATACGTGCCTCATACGTTGTCGAAGTGCTTCTTACCTATGGCTGCTTTCTTACTCGACCTTGACAAGTGAGAATTATATTATATCATATATTATATTATATCATTATATCATACCAGACATTAGAAAACGTCACTAAGTTAAAGGTGAACTCTTTATTGGACTGGATAGGGATGAGACCCCAGAGGACAGGCAATTCAGCAGTCAAGAAAAGTCAAATCAGTCTCGTTATCAATTATATTCATTCTAGGAACTGAAACCATTTCAGGCACGAACCATCATGAAAATGCCAAGCGTATGATTAGTCATGGCGGCTCGTTAAGGGGAGGCAAGAGAGACCCTTCCTCATATAATTGAAGAAAAAAAAACATAAGTGTAGCGAATAACGAATAAATTTCTGATTTTCCTCGGATTCATTCTCAATCGACACAAAACGAGCGAAGTCCGGTCTCTGACAGTTCACTCCTGCCCAGAATCGCGCATGGGAGGCCTGGTGGCCTCCTCTGGCTCATAGACAGTGCACACGGGTATCCCGTAGCGCTTGCAATACGTTAGTGGAAGAGAGCAGGGAAGCCGGCCGCACCGTCTGCGTTGCGCACGAGCTGGTGCCTGCTAGGCAAGAGCTAGCATGCCTGCTAGCAAGAGCTAGCACGTCTTTCGGCCCCTTTCCCTCGGGTAGGGAGCTTCGCGGTCATTCTTAGTCGTATTGCCAGTTATAACATTCTTTGGGTGGGCTAGACGCGATTTTGTTCTGAAGTTGTGAAACTCGAGGTTCGATGGTGATTTCGATACAATATACACTGTGAACGTGAAACGGTTCCTCGCTCAGCGACTGACCTAAGCACACCTTTCGTGCTTCATGCTCCCATTAATGCTTCAATTAATTATTTTTCATCATGAGCTACAACTGGTAATTATAAATGTCTACGTGTCTCATTCGTTCAAGGCTGCAAAGATGCCCTCGGTTTAAATAAAGATAGCGTTACCGTGACGGACAACGTATTCGTGATGTCGTATGATCGTATTTTTGCTTTGTGATACACACCAGTCAAGAGACTGGTGTGTATCTGCCAGCTTACCTTAATTCAAATACACTTGGCGAGTATTCATTTGCGAGTACTCACCTTTCGACCGTGATGGACGCGATGTCGTGACCTAAATTAAACGGAATTAGAATCTCATCTGCATTAATCGCAATGGAATTTTGGATATGTCACTCGAGGACGCCAAGGAGCTTTCGAGAATAGTCGCAAAAAAGTTGTCGACTTCCCTCTCCGATCCTTATGCCATAGACAAACCATCGCATGCAGGCCTCGACTTCTCAGCTGAGGCTTCAAGACACTGCATAATCAGGAGTACAATGATGAGAACACAGTATAAAAGAAAACAGACATCATGGCATTTAAGAGAAAAGTTTTGAGCAGAGCTGCAACTGCATGCGTGAAAGAATTTCCTGACTGCATACTTTGAACTCTATTTACTGCTTGTTTACTTACGCCTCTTGTTTGAATACTGACCCCAACACTTCAAACCTTCATTATGCAAATTATGCAGTGGATCCACTGCGAAAAAAAATTACGAACCTAGAATTTACACCCTCGGTTTCACAAGACAACAGGACACTGCGCATGTCTGACTACGGGAGATGCGCACGGTCGAAAGGATGGCCACACTAACCTCTTCTCCAACGTCCGACATTCCAACTGATGGACCGAGCAGTAACACGGCAGGGAGGAAGGGCGAAGGCGATGTGGCATGCCTTCAGCGAAGGAGGCCGAGAGGATGACTACGCGAGCGTCGAGCTGACCTTGAAATGTCATAGCGACGAGGAAAAGCGGGGAATATGCATTGACTCGACGGAAAACGCTCATTCTTTTATTCGTAGGCCTGGTTAGAAGAGTAGATGAGGTTGGGTCGAAAGCGAAGCCTCGAATAATGGCGGTGCTAGCCATAGGGCAAATGACGTCACTGGTGTACGCCCGCTCCATTCTCGCCATTGGTAATGATATCATTTGGAGCATGATGTCCACATTTCGTAACCGATCGCTCTTTAAAAAAAATCCCTTAAATCGAGGAAGGGAATGCATCGAATGGGAAAGAGGCGGGGAGGATTCCGTACGGAAAAGTTTGAGGGGAATGCGACTGTAGTGAGAATATATCGGTAGGTATAATATACGATTGCCCTATTATTTGCGGAAATTGTTAACACGGGTCGTTTGCCCTTTCGAAATGGCAAATCGCGTGATTTTCACAAACACCATGAACATATTCCTTCTCGCAAACTTCAACGAAAGACCCGTTTCTTCTTCACCTTCTTGTCCTTGCCGAGCGACTCGGAATTTACGAAGAGAATCCGGGTGAACAGCCGCGTTCTTACAAATATTCGGGATACTCGACGGTCGACTTGGAATTTCTATCGGATCGACTCGGCGAGAGATGACAGTCGACCCCAAAGCGTTGTTTTGGGGTCTCTCCCTCAGGGATTTCATTTCCCGCGCGTTTGCACCGCATCACTTTGGTCTTTAACTACCCAGCTTCCTTTAAAACGACGAAACGAACATTTCTCGCCGTCGGCTCCAAAATCATCAGCTGTTCTTGCAGGCGGCGACACCGGCATCTGCGAATGCTATGATCCTGGCAGCACCACAATCTAGAGATACAATCGTTTAATGGAATGGAGGTGCAAAGAGCAAGGTAATATGGCAAGAAAAAACTAGCCGATATGACATTTTTAACAGAGGAGAAATAGACAAGAAAAAAAAGATTTTATCAGTCAGCCGAGGAGAGTGAATACCAGTGACGTCATTGGCTCTCGAGCCAATGACGTCATTGGGATGTAGCCCAACCTTTCCTACTCTTCTAACCTGGCTCGTAGGTGAGAAAGAGCAACGCCATGAAGAAACGGAGGCATGGATCGATCGATCGTATCGGCGGCAGGCACGGAGCAGGCACGGAGCACTAGCGCGTGAGAGTTCGAGGTCGGCCGACGGACTTGGGTGAACGTGCACGAAGGGTAACGCTTATTGCTCCTTGCAGTAGTGCAATAATTGCACTATTGCGAACTTCCGATATTTATCTGCCATTTCCGCAAGTACTATGGGAAAATGGGAGGTATTCGCTCTGTGAATTTTCTTTTCTTCCTCAGTCCCTTCGCCCGCCGTTCCCATAGCAAATTGACACAGCGCGCATGTGCAGCACTTTAATTGGTCGAGTCATTGGTGACACCGAAGGTGTCATCAAATGTTACTGGTCCAGTTGATGATTTAAAAAAGAAATTCGTGTGTGGTTTTCGCTTAGTAGATTTGGCGCATGAAATTTCTTTCGGATTACGCGCGATAAAGACTTCCAGATGCAAATAAATTTTCCAGAAGTTTTCGCCAATGAAGAATGACAGCTCGTGTGGTAGGGCAGAAATCGATATAGGCATTCCCGGCCGAAATTGCGAACGGCCTCTCCATATTCAAAGAATCTTCTAAAAGTTAAGTTAATTTATTAAGCAGTCTCATTTTGTCGCATTATCATTGTTATTTTATTTCAGAGCCATTCCATATGGTGCGGCTAACGAGGAGTTGGCGATAGCGGACGAGATATGCATGGAGGGAAAAAATGCCATCGGGGGAAATTTGCAAACGTGCAGTCTGAAAAAAAAAGGAAAAAAGGGAAAAGCAACGGACTGATTTAATTCCAACAGTGACGAGAACGAATTATCTTTACCGAAGAAACCTCGAGGGGGAATACCATAGAGGCCATGAAGGCCTCTATAGAGGCCTTCGCGGTTCCGCATAACGTGATTGGTTGGGTGGAGGTCCCAAGGCATATAGCCCGGGGCAAGTTCCCTCTTTTGCCCTCCACCTCTCCATGTGTCTGCTATGAAAAACCTTGCTCGTGCGACTTCAGTAAGATGGCGGCCCCGCCTGGAAGGGTGCAGGGCCCCGCGCCATAGGGGAGGCCCCTCCGTTATACGGTCTCTATGGGAATACTCACTTGGTCCTTACACCTGAGGTGCTCCATAGACCCTGCGTCGAACGAGCAGTCGGATGACTCGGCGACTTCGCTCATTCGACCCTTTCGAAGGGCCTCCGGCTATGCAGAGACGGGGAGTGAGACGTGCGCATTGCGCTCTCTGCCTTCCGACCGCAGTCGCGTGTGCGTCGCGGTCGGGGCAGGGTCGGTTCTCCGATCGCTTACGGGTTAGAACGGGGGACTGGGTCTGAGAGACCAAGCATGTCGATTTAGCCACTTTCTTGAAGGGTTGGAGAAGCAGTGAAGTCTTCGGATCAACCGACGGCTGAACGTGAGTCTATGGCTCCCACGATTTTCAAAACAAAAGGGTACTCGTGCTCCAAAATTTAGCGATTGGAAGGTACGAAAAATAAACGTATAAATCACCAAAGGGATGAGACATTTTTAGAATGAGAATGCATTCAACGTGTTATAACCGTAACATAAACTAAATTCTGACTGAAGAGTACGCCAACTAAAACTCACATGCGCAGTAAGAAATGGAATCCGGAGAACACATCCAACGAGAATCCGATTCAAGGGAAAAAAACAACTAAATCAGACGGATAGCGAAGTGACACTGGTGACCTAGGTAGTCCCTTTACCCCCCCCCCCCCCCCCCCCCTTCTAGCACAGTCGAGCAAAAGCAAGTTTTGAAATGCACTAGCACGACCTTAGGTTATGTTCGTTCTCCGATCTCTCCGAATGAACAGTGACGTCACTGCTCAAAAAAGTACTCAATGGCTGTTCATGACATTTTTCTCAGCCGTTGGTATGTGTCTTACATCTGGGAGGAGAAGCGATAACCAAAACGTTTTCGTTATCCGACTCTTACCCCCCCCCCCAATATAATCCTCACATGAAATTAAAGGAAATTTTTTTTTTTCACCTGCGTGGTAGAGGAATCGAAGGACGACAGATCATCACGGCACGAAAGAGTGACGTCTTGGAGGAAGTGCATCGTCTTAAGAATGAGCTCCAGAGCGAACATCTTCATCTCGCTCGCCTCCTTCGACGACTGCAGCGGATTCCCGAGACTCGGGACCTCCCCGCTTCCGATCCAGAGGGCTGCATGGAGGGGAAGAGACAGATGACCGAAAAGGGCCTCGCAAGCCTCACGAGTCCTTTTAAAAGTCTCAGCGCTGGGACCGTGGAGAGTGTAACTGGAGGCTTCCACTCCGCTCGAGTCCCATTCGTTGACGGGGTCGCAAAATGTCACGGTCGATCCTCCACCTAGCGTACGCACAACTCCATTTCCGAACAGCGGACTCGACGAGACGCGCGTGCTACGCTGAGGGATCCCTTTGGGTCGAATCCCCGAACGAGTCGATTCCCGATTCCGCTGCCGCGAAGCTCGCCTTATAGAAATGTTGATAAGCCATCAGATGTCTGTGATATTTCGACTCCCCCCCCCCCTCCCTCCCCTACCCCTAGGGGTGTCGCCTCTAGTTATATTCTCTACTCTATGGCTGGGACCAAGGCTATATCCCTGAGGTCTTGTTGGGCTTTCACGGATCCAGCTTTCGTTGGATGTGTCGGAGCCAGTTCATTTGCATGCGTGGGAGTTTCAGTAGATCTACTCCTGATTTCGAATCTCGCTCAAGTTAGTATTTTTTAACGTCACCTTCAATAGTCGCTCCGAAAGCTGAATCTTGGGTGATTTCACTTGCTTCTCGCGATTCCACTCTTGAAATTTTGGAATGCAAGGACGTTCGCGTTTCGGTTCTGCAAATATTCGGAGCCACAAACTGCACGTCCAGCCGTCCGATGGCTCGGGGATTCCACAGCTTTTCTAACCTATCCATGCTAGATGGAACGTGAGATTCGCAGTGGAAACACGCTGCACCGTTGGTTTCCCAGACCCAGTCCTTCGTTTCGGTTGCTGCGTGTGATCGGGGAGGTCACCTTCACCAGACCACAACGTGTGGGCGGTTCAGGTCGGAGAGGGTGGCAAGGTCCATTGCCTTACCCCCCCTCTCCCCCTTCCCCTCCCCCCTCTCCCCCTTCCCCTCCCCCCCTCCCCCTTCCCTGAAATGCATCTCTAGCAATTTATAGCGGAGCCGAAGGGGGGGGGGGGGGAAGGGCGATGAGTGGCCTTGCATTGTCTAGACACACGTCCAACCTGGAAGGAAAGTCCTCTCATAGCCCCCCGAGGCAATGCACTGGCTGCTGGTAGATTCACACTCGAGTGCGTGCGAGTGCATGGCCTCTATCATCGCATCACTTTCCCTCCGGTCCGTGTTCGTGGCTCGTGCGTCTCGAAGGGATCCCAATGCGATCGCTTCCGACATTTTTCGAGCACAGTCTATACTGTATATACTGTGCATACAGTACAGTCAGCCGAGTCTCAACTTTTCATGCTCAATATTAAACTGCGTTCTTGTGCCGAGTGGGGAAGCTCCACGTTGAATATGCGGTGTGCCGGCGATGAATGTTCAACGTTTGGGGATTTCAGTACCCAACAAACAATTTAAAACCCATTCGGCAGAACAACGTTGTATCAACATTGAGAATAGGGTGAAACGTTGAGACTTGGTTGAAGTTGAGAATTCGACGAAAAATCAATATCGGTGAAATGCTGAATGAATTATTGAATTGAATTATTCATAATTAATCGTATTTTCAGCATCTGGTGACTGCTCGTGAATTAAGGAAGTCGTTCAGAGGATATTAGGAGCAAATTAAAAAAAAATCGCATTCACAATGTTGTTTTTACGTGGAGTTATGCACATCATATCAACAGAAAATAGGTTCTACGAATCGACGCGAGATGGCACGTAACCGCCGATTCGGCGATTCTTATCCTGATGCCTTTAGATAAACAATACCCTGCATTTTTCATAAGTACCAGATCTCTTCGCCATTTACAGCTTAGGGGAAGGTATAGGAATTCCTAGATAGACATGTTTAAAGAGGTAATCAGGCAGAAGGAGGCCCAAATTACTTCTGGCTAGTGGGTCCGAGAAGACACGCTCAATTTTCATAAACCTCCACATGGAAGACTACGTAGACTCATCCATGATGGATAGAGTTTATAAACTGCGAGGTTGTTTTTCTCTAGTGGATCTGAGAGGATTGAGTCTTGCAAGTACTCAATGGGAATTCTCATCCAGTAGAGGAAATAAAGCTCTGAGGGTCCTTTGCGCGAGATGAGTGGACTGAATGGAGTGCTATTTGTATCAGACCATTTAGACACTCTCAGTGGAGTTATCGAATCGAATCACTCTTTGAAACTATTGATAAGTGGAGGTCATATAATGGCTCTACGTTGACAATTCAACATTGACACAACGTTGCACAGCAACACCTCGTCAACGCTTAACTGTGTTTCATTTCACTATTGGAGCTACGTAGAGATACGCCAAGTCGAAAAATCAAAATTTGCACATTGAGACAGCATTGTTACATTGAAAAAATCAACCTTTGCTCAATGTTGACAAAACGTTGCTGGGCCGAATGGGCATTGTCTTCAGATTGATTTCCCCCCTCGGACGAGGCTTGAATGCATTACATGCAAGAAATGCATCAAATTGCTGCATTTTGGGCGTGAAGAAGTTTGCCCTGCATGAAGCGCTTGAACCTTTTAATACACGATTTTTTATTTTCGGCGAAAAAATCTAGTATGTATTCTTAGGTCCTAGAACACAGGAAAAGAGGGGAAAATATTAATTCCTCAAATTTATAAGTGAGTTGTTCGAAATTTTCATTGTTGCACATTGTTGCACAACACCTTCAGCCTTCTAACCCACGCTGCATGGACGATAGAGAGCCAAGTCAGTCTGTCAACATTACATACAACGTACATATAGATATCTCAACGCAGAATAACATGTAAAATATTAGGGCTGTCAATTCGATTAATTTAATCGACGGAATTAATCAATTAAAGTAATAACCGCGACATTAAAAATTAGTCTAAAAAAATCGAATGTAGTCGACCCCCTAATCTCCCCCTTAATGCCTCTTTTTCCCCTAATAATTTCATAATACAATGGCACTTAAATCGATTATTAGGTCTATTAAATTAATCGATTAGACAGTCCTAAAAAATAAGGAATGAACCTGGACCATGGATTGTTCTCAATTTGAAAATAATTAAATCAACAACGTCAGTCTGCCGCACAACGAAGCTGCGCGTTTGTAATTTGCTTCCTACCAGAAGTGTGGGGCACCTAGCGGTTGCTAGGTGCCCCACACTTCTGGTACTAGGTGCCACGTACAAGGACTGGGCTGTCGCACATCTGATGCGAACCGACTGACCGCTACAGCTCACTACCTAAGCATCCGAAAAAAAAATATTTAAAATACAGCTCGTCTGCTACATCATGCATTAAAGGGTTAAACGCATCACATTAAGGACAGATCTCTCCATGCACAAAATGCATCAATTTGATTCCCCGAACATTCCGCGTGCATGGGAAATGTTGGGCGGACTCACCTTGCTCGAGCAGCTTCTCTTGGCGCACCTTCGAGAGACCGCGAGATCTTGAGTCGCTGAGGCCGTACGACCTTAAGCCGACTTTAGTCGACTCAGTCGCAGTTCCCGACACGGTTCAGGCCTAATGAGGATCGGAAAATGACCTGATCACCATAGAAAGTTGCATTAGCGTTTTTTCTTGCGAGAAGGTTCATATTAGCTATCGCTAATAATTTTTCAATCCAGGAAAAGGGGTAGTATAATAATTGAAACGTACAATTATCAATAAATGGATTTTCGACATTTCAAATTGAATTTGAACGTCGGGAGGACAACAGAGAACATTCAAAAACTCTGGTCGAATCGAATAAGGAAAGAAGATAAGCCTGGAAAAACCTTTTTTGCTATTGGCGACAATTCCTTCGACTAGCTATCGCGATCACGAAATAAAGCTGGTTTTTTTCACCAGTCACTCTCACTCCTGATTTTTTTATTTGGTACTTTGAATCGTCTCCGCGAGCTACACAGAACTGAAGGAACTCCGAGACGACTTATCTCTTCCTTTAATCCGATGGGATCAGAGTACAAAAGGGGGAATCACCACAACGCGCGTCATAGCGCAAGAATGACGAAGATTTCACAGGGGAGAAAAGGCACGATGCAAGAGAGAGGAAACCCATACTGAGCACGACGATCTTTACCGAGGAATTTTTTTTAGGGGAAGGCCAAGCCAGAGATTTCGTCAAGGACAGAACAAGTTTCGAGCATCCATCTGCGTTAATGTTTCCTACGCAGTACCTGTCAAGGGAACGCGCGTGCGACGGAGATGACGCCCGTAAGTCTTTCTGTCGCAATCGGGGTTGGGCCCTCGCCTGGAGGGGCCGAAACACCTGGGAGTTCATTAGTCAGGCCGTAATTGAGGGATAGTAATTATTATTCCTGCTCGGTAAAATTCATTTGGTTCAATTGACGATCTTCACTGAGAACCAGGTCACGAATATCAACGAATTTGCATTTTTTTTTTAAATTGAGATTGAAAAATTCATTATCGATCGGTTTTAGCATTCAAGAATTGAATTATCATTGAATATTTTCAAGAGAGCATGGCACATTTCAATTCCGCTCCAAGAAAAATCGCTCACTTTTTTTTGTTGAAGTGCAGTGTTCAATATTGAGGATTGGATCCACGGAAATATGTTTTCCGAGGGTCCAATGCAAGAGTCCACTGTTCAAAGTCATCAAGGTCCACTGTTCAAAATCATCAAGGTCCACTGTTCAAAGTCATCAAGGTCCACTGTTCAAAGTCATCTTGGCATCTTCCATGGGTTTGCTTGGCCAAGCGATTTTAGAGGAACTACCGGTCGATCTGTACGCCAAATCTCATGGGCGTTGTACAGAGCATTTTGGAGAAAAGTACTGAAATGTGTTCGAAATTGGGGCAAGAAACGCTACTATACGTGGATTTTTCTGTTTTTCTCGGCTTCAAGGCAAATATCGGGAAATATTCTCTGATAGATCGATAGAAAAGACTCTCTGGATGAAAATGAGACTCCACTCGTCGCTTTGCTGCAGGGGGTTCGCTCAGAAAGTTTATTCAAACCAAAATGATATTTCCCCCCCCCCCATTCAACAAAGGTTGCCGAAAAACGTCCGAAGTCGCTTTTATTCAAATAAAACATGTGAAATTTTCTCTCATGGATCGATAGATATGATTGCCTGGAGTGCGTGGATGCATTCATCGTTACGATCCATGCTCTAATTTCTTCGGAAAATTCATTCCAGCAGAAAACTCACCGCCAGCCTCCGCCGGAGCGAGGCTTTCATCGGCGGATCGGGGATCTCTCAGGCAAAATCACCGCAGATTTTTTGGCTGGTTGCTAATTTCTTTTGATTTCCTTGTTTCATGTAGCGATTCAAAATTTATGATTCGGAAACGACTTCTTGCGAAAATCACGTTTCGCTTTCCATTTTTAGGTATATCCCGAGTGTCATTTAAAGAAACTAATGTATGAGTTCTCGCCGAAATTATATTTGCCCCTCCCTGAGGAATTCGTGTCGAATATGAAACAATGCTGGGAAATCTGACGTCTGCGCATTTGTGTTTATAGACATATTTACCTTCAAGCTTTAATTTCTCAGAAAGAAAGAGGGACATGTCATGTTTTTTATGTCTGTCCTATCAACGACGAAAAAGATTTCTCCCCCATTACATGCATGCCAATGAATATTTTTTACCTTTGGTCTATGAGGACTTCACTGATGCTTTCTGGAAAAATGAATTAAGTCACGTTTCTCCCTGGATGTCTTCCTCCTTGCAAACTACGCCAGGTTACGTTCCTTCATCATGCGATGGAATCGTTTACGATTCAGATGAGTCATCAAATCCATTTCTTGGCGTTCGCGTCTCCAAATTGTGGGACTTTTCCCTTGTTTCCTTTTGCTTTTCTAGATGACAGCGTGAGCAGACGACAGTACTCAAGCTTTTTTTTTTTTTCGAAACATCTATTCCACTTCCCCCCTCCCCCCCCCCCCCCCCCCCCCCCCCCC
>CAJPEV010004263.1:0-23618 GCA_905338385.1 Darwinula stevensoni | reverse complement strand
TTTTAACAATTTCGCAAACCAGAAATATAATTAATA
Source organism: Darwinula stevensoni (assembly GCA_905338385.1). Lineage (NCBI taxonomy): Eukaryota > Metazoa > Arthropoda > Ostracoda > Podocopida > Darwinulidae > Darwinula > Darwinula stevensoni. The sequence goes on along the minus strand of CAJPEV010004263.1, from coordinate 23,582 downwards.
TAAATATATTTGCAAGTGAGGCTTTTGAGTTTTCGGCTGGTCGCAACAGGAAATAGAGAGAGAGAAAAAAAAAACCGGCAGCTGGGCGGAGAAAGTTTCTCGTCCTACAAACTATAATTTTTCAATTTTGAGACCAGCTGTAGGATCGACTTTATGAATGAAGAGTCTCTAAAAAAAAAAAAAATCTGAACACAATTTGCATTTTAATGGATGAAAAGCGTGGATCGCTGTTCGATCATTCATTTCGGGGCTCAATGGAAGGCTAATCGAAGCGATTGAGACTATTGAATAATACGAGAGCTGGGGAAGGCGGATGAAAGGCGGTTCTGACACCTCGACGAAGGCGGTTCTCAACCGAGCGGAACCAAAACAAAAAAAAAAGAGGTGTCAGTCGGTCATCTGTCATCGAGCCCTCCGAATCCCCAATAAAAATCCAATAAAAGTATAATAAAATTACAGGAAGAGTACTCACCACCATTGTCGAACTCGTCGCACTCGCACGGAAGAGAGAAATGTGTAAAATGCCGGCGAAACTCGGAGGACTTTCCCTCTCTTTCTCTTCGGTCCTTCTGCTCGATGGCCCCTGGTTCCGTCTCGGTTCGTCACGGGTTCGTGTCGGGGGTACACATAATCTCTATGGGGCAGGGAGGCGAGACGCAGGAAAGAGGCGATTATCGATGGTGTGTCGTTTTCGGGGGGCAGGGGGCGGGGGGCGGGGGCGGGGGGGCAAGATCGATTCTTGGATTTCGTCGCTCGTGGAGCGGAGAGGATTCGTGCGATCGCGTGCAACTCGTCGATTGCTCTCGATTCGCGTCTCTCGAGAGGGCACCTGCTCCGAAAAATACCACCTCGAAGGTTGAAAGGGCCATGCAGCGCCCGCGGACCCGTCAACGCGTGCTACAGCACCTAATACATGCTAAAACGATTAATATATGCTAATATAAACGTAAACGAGACACTTGATCCCCTTCGAAGCCACCAGAGGCAAGCGCCGTCCACGACTGACGCTGGACGTAACGGAAGGCGCCGCTCGGGGGAGGCTCCGAGTGACGTCATCCATCCACACTTCAGGCGATCTTCGATTCGTCCATCGATAAAAAAAAATCCCGGAGAGATGCAGTAATTCGAGTTGCAACAGGGGTGCTCGGGGCAGTTACTTCCATTTACTCTTTTTTTTTCCAAGACGAAGAAAGTGAGTCGACCCATGTGTCGACTCACGGGTCGACCCATGTGTCGACTCACGGGTCGACCCAAGGGTCGACACGGCCGAGTCTGTAAAGTCTAAGATCACGTTCACTGCATTGCGCATTCAAAGTTCAAGGTTCTCATTTTTTTCCCCCCTCCCTCATTTGTAAAGCTCGACGCCCCTTTCATAATTAACGTATCGCTTGTATAATGTCCCTCTTGCACGAGCGCTAGAGCGATCCGGCCGATTCTCTTCGTTGGGTCGTCAAGTCTGACAATTTTTCGTCACGTGCAGAAGGGCACGTGCGACTGACAAAGTCCAAGCGGGTCCTGCGCTGTCTTTTGCCTACAATCCGAAAATAAAATTTCCAAATTCTTTCACTCGATTCACAGAATAAAAATTATTATTTTAACTGCAAAATTTATGATTTTTTTTTTCGCGGTTCAAATTTTAACCGACTTCATTTTTTAATTCTAACTTATCTGATGGGAAAGCTTTTCCTGCTTGAGCTGCAGAGGATGAGATGCAGATTAAGTCGGATTTTTTTTTAGAGTTATCTGTGATGCAAGAGCGGTTCAGACAAAAAAGTTTCATCAGAAAAAAGTCCATTCCTGGGCAAAATGTTAGCAGTTAAATCCGTTAAATAGAATAAAATAATCCGAATTCATCACCCAGTCAAGCATGCATTAAATCCCGACGAGCATGATCTACTCGAGTTTTCTCACGGGGAAGGGGTTGGGATGGAAGAAAGGGGGAAGGTGGGAGGCAGCGTGGAGTCATAGGAGGAAGAGGGAAGGTGGGAGGCAGGATGAGAAAGCGGGAGGGTGGAGGCTAGCGCTCACGGATTTTTCTTCCTTTTTTTTTGCGCCTCATTACGTCGACCCGTACTGGGCGTACCACCGAATTAAACGGTTGTTTGTTAACGGCTCGGAGCAGTTACCCTCGAGTGGATTCTTCGTCTCTTCTCACCGCTACGTCGTCCTTTCGGCAAATTTCCCGCATTCCGAATCCGAAAAAGTGACTTCATGCGGAAACGAAAACGTGGAATCCACGAGGTCAAGTGTTTAATGAGCGTGAGAGCGTGGACACCGTCTCCTGCCCTCCTCCTCCTCCTCCTCCTGTCTCCGTCCCCTTCCCTCTATTGGATACTTCCAGCGCGGATCGAGCGAAGCTCTGGAAGGGATGGGAGAGGAAAAAGAGATCCTCCTCTCCAGAGAGCCCCATCTCCCTCCCCCCCTTCCCCCTTTCCCCTTCCCCCTTCCCCCCTTTTCTTCCGCGTTGTTCCCTAAAGAATGGAAGAACTCGTCCCAGTACGCCCGCGTCCATCAGACGGAGGCGATCGGAGACTCCGCGGCGCAAAATCGCTTCCCTCGCGGCTTCGTTTCGCGTTTTTCTGGACTCATCCGGATGTCCCCGTCCGATTTCTCTTCACCGACCGGCATCTCGACGCGCGGAAAAACGACGAGCGACGAGTCGACGTGTCGCAAAAAACTGGAATGAGAAGAGGGGGAATCAGCCGGGCGTAATTAGAGAGCACGTGCTCCTCGCTCCTTTCACTAATTACCCTGGGAAATGAAAAGGAGACGGGGAAGTCCATGAGTCATCTCACGCAATCAAAGAACGCTTCAATTTCGAGAATCAGAGAATGAATGGACCGTTGAAACAAAAAGGAAAAACAACAAAAAAACGAAAGCCGTCCGCCCCATTTCGGATTGCGATTCCATGCCGAGCTCGAAAAATATCCGGAAGAGTTGGGACTCTCATCGAAGAGAGACGAGGTGCTCTCAGGTTCCGCAAATGCGTGCTAAACGATCTAATGGAGGAGACTGAATTTGAGACGTTTGAGACGATACGTGATCACGTGCTACCTCTGAAAATCATTGTAGGCTTATTACACCGCGTGGGGTGCAATCAACCATTTTCAAAAAATGCGGCGATAATCAGCAAATGAGAGCATTTAAGTCACTTGCCCCCTGTCACAAAATGTCTCCCTCTACCCTTACCTATCTCATTCACATCTTGTACGACCTTCAGTCAAAAAGCGTTGCATTGTTGTAGCACAGTCTCTCTTCCTTTCTGTGATGTGGGCGAAACAGGGATGAATGTGCCATGGCGAACAAGAGGAAGTACAACGAGTTAAGTAAATCACAGAAGTTGGAAGTTAATTTGTTTTTAATTTAATAAGTTGCGAAGTGGACAAGTAAGAAAAACCGAAGACCGATATCGCAAAGGAATTTGGCATGCCGCTTTCAACTCTGTCCACATTCCTTAAAAATCGTGGCACCATTGAAAAGTTGGCAAAATGGTGGCCATGAAACCGACATGAGGAAGAGAATACGAGGCGCAAAACAAGCGAATTTAGTACAGCATTACTGTACAAAATCGTGCTGAATAGTACAGTATTACAAAATAACAATGACCAAACCGGATAATTCGAACCCGCTTATTTCGAAGTCGGTATTTTTTGGTCTCGTGGATTCCGACTTAACGAAGTGTTCCTGTAGCTCTTTGGTGTGAATTATATGATATATAATTATATGAATTATATATATGAGCAAGAAGATGACGATGCCTTCTGGCAAAGTTAAAATCACATCATTCGGATGGATTTTGATCGAAAGCAACACTTACTTTCTTTGAGTAAGCACGGCGAACCATTCAGACTCAGGAAAAGGAAAGAAAACGAAGTGAAGCGATGGTTAAAATTAGAAGTGGACATCATGCATGCTCATGGTAAAAGTAAGGCAATGGCGAAATGGTCAAAAGGAGACCCAAGACCAAAATAAATAAAACTTGTATCTCGACTCTTGCTGTTAATACTTTCATGATAATTGCGCTGTGCATAAATTGAATTTAATTTGGTTGATGAAGTAGACCTTCTGAATCTGAGTTCTCTCTTATCCGACGAGGAGATGTGAAATTCGTGAGTGCTGTTGGCGTGCTCGCTCCAACCTTCCAGGTAAAAAATTTTGCAACTTGCCGTGAGTAGGTTTTAGTCACTTCGCGCATGATTAGTGACGGATATGGGAAAGGCTTCCTAGTATTCGGTTTTTCTTCAAGCAGAAGAGAATCCGTCATCCCTCGTGAAGTACATCTAAACTTCTGTATATCATAACACGTTCGCTTCCCAAAAACTAATTCCCGAGCCCCTTGAATTGGCTATTCCAAGCATTATTTCCCCCCCCCCCCGCGCCATTGTCTGGAGTGTCCCGTAGCTCAATTTAAGCTTGAGAAAAATGCTTAGAGGTGAAATGATCGACCTCTAAGCACCTTTAATTCACCTCTAAATGGGCATCGTCCGACTGGCTGATGTGCTGGAAAAGAAGCTGGAAACAATTTCAACACCTTGTAACTCAAGTATCGATCGCGTATTGAATTTAATAATTTTTGCTACATTTATGAAGCCGTGTTTCTCCCATAGAAAACAGCAGAGCGATTTTTTTTTAACCACCCTATATATACGTTTGAAAATATGACCTATGCAGCAAATTTTCAAGTGACGTGTTTTTTTGGGCTAACTCCGTACATTTTTCTTTCCCCACGCTTCTCCATATAGATTTCTCTGCATCACGGTATAAATTGCTGGATTCTATCTGTCAATTGCTCGGTTTTCAAGGGAAATGTTAGAATAAGCCTTAATTGCAGATGGCGCTTCAAGCTGGAAAACTCCCTTTACAGGGACAGATGATTTTTCTAAGTAGCAAATAGAAACTGATGAAGCTTAGAGCAATCTCATCTCCTCATGAATGCTTTTCGAAGAGACTGGGTGTAGTTGGCCTTTGTCAAGGTCGAGATTGCAAATTTGATTCATTTCCTTGTCACATTCAGTGAAAATTCGACCTCATATATTGTACATGAAGTACTTTCGTCCCATTAGAAGAAAACTCATCGTGAGGATAGTTTCCTTCTACGGGGACAATAGCCTAGGACGAAGACACGAAAACGTTACCGAGATGCAGCGTCGTCGGTGTGAACCCGCACAAGGAGGAAACCGGCCGACCCTAGACCCGAACGTCGGAGGACAAGGGAAAGGACACGTTGCTCAAGATGCAGGGGAACCTTGCCCACCGGTACAGGTACGACAGCCGGGTGGGTACCACGTTCACCAGCAAGTTCACCACGGCCCATCCGGCAAGGACGTCGGGAGACGCCTTGATGCTGCGGCTCATCGCGATGATCTCGCGGATGCGGGCGTCGCCGTCCAACGTCACGGGTAAGGAGGCTCGGACCAATCCCACGCGATTGCGGAGCCCGGGCGACTTCCCCTGGAAGGACAAGTTCAACCCGACCGACAGCGTGTCTTTCGGCCCCAGGAGCTTCTCTTTATATCCCTGCATTACGCAGGAGCAAAATACTTCATTCACGGTGCAGGCCATCTCCTTGGCAACCCGTTTCAGTTTTTCCAAGGGCAACGGATCGGAGAAGAAAATCCTCTTCTTCGCAGTCGGATTGTCTATGCTAAGACGATTGCGATCCGGGATGAACATTAACCACGGCAAGATGGTCGGCAGCTGAAACACGCTCACCAAGAGCCTCGACAGAGTTTCGAAATTCAGCCCCAATCACCCTGGGATTTTGCTCGTGGGAAAGGTAGAATTTTCGTCCGAGGCGAGTCTCAACAACCCGTCAATCATTCCCGGTCCATCCGCCAGGCAGTGGTGCCATCTGACGATCAAAGTCGTCTTCTCCTCGTCCGGCCACACCAGGACTTCCCAGGGAGACCGACCCTCTTCGAAACCCCGACACTGCAGCTCTCCCAACAGCTCCTGCAGACTCGTCTTCTCCGATTCCTCGATCGACCTCACGTGACGATCGACGCTGAAGTGTTTTTCCCTCATCCACACCAGATATCCGAGACGCAGCCGATGAATCAAGGTGAGTCTCCGAAAGCGTTCCTGATCCTCGGAAATCCGCCTCCTTATCCTCTCCTTGAGTTCGTCGACGTCGATCCTTCCCTCGACGACGACCCAACCGACGATGTGCGGCCTTGCATACGTCCGATCCATGAAACACAGCGCAAAGAAGGCATCCGACGACGCCATCCACTCCATCTCCTCCCCGTGCCTCCACTTCAACCACAACCACACCCCCAACCGATACATCAGAAACATCAGATACGGCACGACGCACACCCCCAAGATGACGACCCACCCCAGCACATTATAAAGGAGCACCAGTCCCCTGAGCATCCATCCCATCACCCCCCTCCTCCCATACACAGTGTACAACACCATCGGCCCCATTGGTCCTCACGCGACGGCTCCGCGGCGACGAATGCCAGCTCCACCTCGCTTCGCCGACCAGTTCCTGACGCTGGTGACGTCCGTGCGTTCCTTCTCATCGAGGTGGCTTTATTGCATCGATACCGACGTGACTTCGATGGGTCGAGTCGTAACATTCAGCGATGCCCCTTCTGCTTTGGAGATGTTATTTAGCCTTGTAAATTTTAGAATTCTCTCTAGTTCTAAAAAAAAAAATAACCTTGGGAAATTAAGAAGTCTCTCACGTATTTAGAGAACAAAGATTGTGATCCGGTTTTGCCATCTTCCTTAATCCTGATTCAATGTTCCTCGAATGCTAGAAGTGATTTTGCCGAGACTTGCTCCAATTTCCTTCAGTCCACATTGCGAAAGGTTGAAAGGTACTACTTCAAATTTGTTTACCAGGCACAATCGAAGATGCCAAGGATTCCTGAAGGATCTGCTGATAAAAGTCAAACCCTTTGCGAAAGCAGAAATCTCTTCCAGCGTCTAAATTATTCCGACTGTCGATTCTTTGTCGCTGTCGACACGCATCGTTTGTGGTCTGCGATGCGTTGAGCCTGACTTTCGTCGACAGAATTTCCGTGAAATTGCACCGTTCTCGCGCGAAATCCGTTTCGCATGGAGCAGTGATACAAAACCGTTATTCTAGGAATACCGAAATCGAGATTTGGACTTTCGTTCGAAGGCCGCACGTTCAACCGAAGTTCATATCTCCTTCATCCATTTCCTAATTACTTTTATCATCATCACTGCTTTTTGAAGAAAATCTATCGTACATCCTGCTGGATGGATTCCGCAGATTCAGCATCACTGCTTAGATTCGCCTGAGAGAGAGAGAGAGAGAGAAAGAATCCTCGTCTGTGATTGGATGATGGGGATCCTATTCCCGTTCGCTCCACCCTGCTGCGAGCTCGGGAGAACTCCAAGCCCTCCGTCTAGGTCGTCTCGCTTTCGTCTGTTGCGGAGGACGAGGCAGCTGGAAACAATCGTCGCTCGGCGCAATTCGAGGTCGAATCGATGCCGCATTTTCCATCAGGCCTTTCCGCGTGCCGAGTCGCCTCCTCCCGATCGGATTCGCGGGATGGAAGATGCTCGCGAGAGATTCGATCGCAGGGATCATCGTGAGGGGATCATCGTTCCGATTAAGGAGTAATCCTCGTCGTGACGTGCCCCAAAACCGTTGTGAGACTTACGATCTGTTTCGTTAAGAGTCTGCTCGTTCTTTGCCGCCTTTTGCGAGAGATTGGATGGGCCTCTCGCGAATCTTTCGCGGATCATTCGCGGATCGCGAACGGATTCGGCATTCTAACGTACGCCGCGTCCGACAAACGAACGATTACAACTTCCTGGAATTCAGCTGCGATGCGTTGCGAAGGCCATTCGACATCGTCATTCCCCAATGGAAGGAAAATAGGACGGGAACAGAACGTAGAAGAGTTGGATGAAAGCCACTAAATATGCAAACTCACTGGCGACTCTTGTAACGGGGCGGTCCGAATGGCGACCCGCGGGTCGATTCCGACCGACTCCCATTCCCCCCTCCCCCTTCAGCTAATAGGAGGGACTGCTTCATCAATTCATCAAGTCATTAAGTGATTGTTGAATTAATATTTAAGGAATTTTAAAGGAATGTTGAATGAATGTTTCCAGATAATAATATCAGGAGTGATTGGAGCACTTTGTTTTTTTTTTTAACCTTAATATTTGGCTTGGGTGAGATGCTCGAAAATTAATATTTGAAGGGATTTTCTGCAAATACGAATTTTCTGGAAATTTGAAGCAAACTCGCTCGGGTTGCTTGCGAAGCTCAAAGGTACCAAAACTTATTATTGGGTCGATCAGAAAGTTCTGGCAGTTTCGAGAACATTCCATACAACCGAGTTTTTTAAGAAAGCAAAAAAGTTCATTCAACGAAGTAATCGCCATCACAGTGAATCACCTTCTGGCAACGATCAGGCAGACTCCTGATTCCATCCCTGTAGAACTGAACTGGCTGTGAGTCGAAAAAATCAGCTGGTTTTCGACCTCGGCGTCATCGTTGAGCCTTTTCTGGCGAAGATGGTCGTCCAGAGCACGGAAGAGATGGTAGTCGCTTGGCGCCAGATCTGGGCTATACGGAGGATGAGGCAGAACCTCCCAGCCCAGATCCGGCAGTTTCTGCCGTGTGATCTTGGCGACATGCGGCCTTGCGTCGTCGTGCAGGAATCGAACACGACGGTGCCCTGGCCTCACCGTGCGGAGTCTGTCGGCGAGCTTCTGCGGCCGATCGCAGTAGTGGGCGGCGGCGATGCCGGTATCGGGTGGGAGCAACTCGAAGTCGATCACGCCTTGCACGTCCCACCGAATGCACAACGTGACTTTTCGTGGGGTGCAGGTCACCTTTCGGCTCCGGCTCCGGCTGGGCATCGGCATCGACCCACTGGCGCCTGCGTCGGTAGTACGGCGACGTACGGCATCCACTTTTCGTCTCCGGTGACAACGGAATCCAGCCAGTCGTTTGTGCGCTCGTACGACAGCAGCGAAGTGCACACCTCGGCACGGCGTTCGCGGTCGCGGTCGGTCGGATCGTTGGGTACCCACCGACCCGACTCGCTCTTCTTGCCGATTGCAGCCAGGTGCGTCGCGATCGTGGACCGGGCGCAGCCGAGTGCCGTCGCTAAGTCGCGGGTACTCTGCCTCGGATCGGCTTCCACCGTGTGCTGCAACCGCGTGTCGTCGATTTCGGACGGGCGGCCTGACCTGGGCTCATCCTCGAGGCTGTCATTTCCAGACGGGAAACGATGGAACCGTCGTCGCGCCCTCCTTTCGCAAACTGCACCTCGGCCAAACGCGGCGGCAGATGCGGCGACTCGATTCCGCTGCTGTGATGCCAGATAGGAAGGAAGCAAAGAAGGCACTGACGTCGGGCGGTCTCGTTAAAGTCCATTTTGGAAGTCACGGTTTTAGGCTTTGAACGACTAAGCAACTGCTGCGTCGTCACGGCCACACACCCTTCGTATACTGCTACCGTGGAAGGTTCGAGAAAGTTCCAGAAATTTTTTTTAATGGACAATTTATGGAAATGGAAAATGGCCAGAACTTTCCGATCGACCCAATATTTTATTTATTTAATAGGGAAGACGATGAGAATCTCCATCGCGGCAATGTTTATCTCGGGATTCCGACTCGATTGAATTTAAACGAAAACTCACTCTGGGAATTCGCGACGTGAGTTTCTTTTTTAAAATTATTATGCGCGATTTGAACTGGAGCGTTGGCTGGAGTTGGAAACATGAGAAAAATTAGCGAAAAAAAAATAAAAATAAAAATAAAAATAAAAATAAAATTAAAAAATGAGAAACACGAAATCGGTCCCGGACGATCCGTCCGCGTCGTCCTCGCCCTCGTGCTTCCGACAGGCCGACGGAGAAGGCCGGCGGGTAAAATGGCCTGTTTCTTTCCCGACGGCCTTCGTCGGGAAAGAATCCGAGGAAAAAGTATCCTGCACGCGGAGGAAAATAAATCTTTCTTTTGTTCTCGTCTTGTTCAGGGTTAAAGCGATCAGATCCGGCTGCAGATCGCGAACCGATCCGCCTTGCGAGTGCAAATCCTCCTGGGATCGACCCATTTCGATCGAGGCTGCAATGGAGCACAGACGACACAGACGTCACAGACGACACAGACGTCACAGACGACACAGACGTCACAGACGACACAGACGTCACAGACGTCACAGACGACACAGACGACACAGATGTGCGCATTCCTCAGATTCCCGTCTGCATTCGCCTCCTCCCGTCGTCGTCCCCGTTCATCCCTCCGCGATCGGCTGCCGACGAGACGGAGACGGCTCGGCTCGGTTCGCCCGAGGTCATTGCGCCGTGGGTTGCCCTCGCTTCGGGTACGAGCGTCTCGTACTTGATATGCGAGAATCTCGGGCGATTTTCTTCTGAGGATCGAGCGGTGCGAGAGCGACTGCCGGTCGTCGTTTCGTCGGATCCCGAAGCGTGTCGGTTTGGCGCTTTTTCGAGGCTCTATGGTCTGTGTAATCAAGTTTGAAGAGAAATTCAAAATTTCTATGGAAGATTTGAGGATCTGTTCGAATTCTATCTACAGGGTGATTCAAAAGTCACCTACATTTTTTTAAATGCCGTATGTGGTATCAATCGATTTGTCTGCTCCTCCTGAGCAGTTTGGTATATTAGTGTGGGAGGATATATATATATATATATATATATTTCGTTCCTTCCGAAGTATACTTCGGAAGGAACGACCAAAAAAGAGTCATAATTAGCGTAACATTTCTTGACTCTTGGATCACTCCACGCCAAATCCACCAGAGGATGAGCTCTTCGGTTTTGAAAAAAAAAAATCCGTATGCATGTAGAGGAATTGATTATAAGAAAATTAAATTCCAGAGATTTTTTTTTTCATCTCGCTCCGATCTCGAGATATTCGAGTCTCACCTCTTTTTGGCTCCTGGCGCCTTTACGGACTGGAATTGTGAGACTATTTTTGCTATAGTGAGACTATTTTTGCTTCTCTTCTATTCGAGGTAAAGGCTTCGTCATGGTGTCATTTCAATTGCGAAACTGCCGTCTTTAGATCGTTCGAAGAGCATTATTCTCCGAAGCTGAAACGAGAACTTCCACTCGACCAAACGGTTGTGAACATTGTTGTGAGCATTGTTGAACATTGAACATTGAACATTGAACATTGAACGCAACAGCGCACATTCCCTCGGTTCCTAGTGTAACCATCTGGAATTTAAATCTCTGGAATTTAATTTTCTTATAATCAATTCCTCGACATGCATACGGATATTTTTTTTTCAAAATCGAAGAGCTCATCCTCTGGTGGATTTGGTGTGGAATGACCCAAGAGTCAAGAAATGTCACGCTAATTATGACTCTTTTTTGGTCGTTCCTTCCGACGTATATTTCGTCCCACACTAATATACCAAACTGCTCAGGAGGAGCAGATAAATCGATTGATACCATATACGGCACCAAAAAGAAAAAAATGTAGGTGACTTTTGAATCACCCTGTATTTTAAGTAATTTCTGTAAATCGCGGTAAAAACTTGTGTCGATTCATTGTGCCGTTCATGAAGATAATCGAATCGACAACCCTAAACAAAAAGAATAATTTATGCCTTTCCGCCGACTGCAATGAATGCAGCTGAAAGAAACCCGGGCGGAGCGTGGAGACAGCAATATCATGAGGAAAAAGCAAGCTCGACAGTCCGAGAGAGAATCGAAAGGAATTCAATTTTTCTTTGACCGATTGAGTGAGCCGACGAATTCGCCTGCAGACGAATCTACTTATAGGGGATCGTCGGCCCGACTCGATAGAATCGTCTCGGATTCGATCCGAAGTCATTCCCCCTTCCTTCGAACTGGATACTTTTTTCTCTCTATTTTTCTACATGCAGAGAGAACTAAATCATGCGCCATCGTGAAATAGATGACTGTTGTGCCGTCTTAGTAATACCTCGTAGTTCCCAAGCCGAGGCCTAGATGTCGCTAATGTGGATGCCACGGCAGGCACCCGGCGGTCGAAAGCGAAGGGACATTCCTCTCCCAGTTGGAGGAGCGGAAGGACCTCGAAGCGGCGACGAATCGAGCGGAATCGCGCCTTCCGTCCTCGGCCGATTCCATGCCGGGGCGGACATGCTCCGAGGCGTCGGTCTTCTGTTGAAGACAGGCGTGGAAACGTCGGGCCGATCGATCGAGAAAGGACGGGAACGGACGACTGTCCTCCCGGCCTGTTTCACGGGTCGGTTTCCCCGTGGAAAAAAATCGCCCTGTCGGCCCCATCCTGCTCGGGAGAGTCTCGTTCCCCGAATCCGTAAGTATACAGGGTGGTCGGAAACTCCTTGTTTTAAAATTGCGGTAACTATTGCACTTTTGGGGCTTGAACAATGGTTTTTGTGCCAAAAGAAAAGAACCGGATGAGGTTTTTTATAATTCCAATGTTTTTTTTTTTTGCTTGCATCGACCCTCCATGGTGGCAAAATTAAATCTTCGACACCATTCTCCTTCCACCGTCACCACTGGGCCATAACGGAGGGTGGTGGAAAGTAACTCCCTATTTTAACATTGTAATATATATTGTACCTTTTGGAGTGGAACGATGTTTTTTTTTGTCGTTCCAAAATAAAGAGAATTCAATGATTTCTTGGATTTGTTCGTTCGCATCGACCTCCCATGGTGCACAAGAAGGAATCTTCGACACCACGCGCAAATTGCTGCACGGTATCGTGTGTGGAGGTTCCTCCGTCATGGTCCAATGGTGGCGGTGGAAGGAGAATGCTTTGGATGCACCTCCTTCGCCTCCCTCACCTCCTTCGCCTCCCTCACCTCCTTCGCCTCCTTCGCCTCCCTCACCTCCTTCACCTCCCTCACCTCCTTCGCCTCATATCGTGTAGCGATTAGCGCATGGTGTCGAACATTTAATTTTTGGACTATGGAGGATCAATGCTAACAAACAAATCAATGAAATCGTAAAACCTTATTGAATTCTCTTCCTTTTGGCACCTAAGTCATTGTTCCAGTTCAAAAAATACAAATTTTGATGCAATTCAAAAATTGGGAGTTACTTTCCAACCACCCTGTTGTTAAGAGTTGGAACATTTCCTCTTTTTTTTCCTCAATTCCACAGAAAAAAAAACTGGGCATTTATCTCGCTGACAGTTTCCGACAGACACGAAAGAAAACTTTCCATGCAGCGAATTCGATCATAATGAAATAAGACGCAGTCAAAATTTCCGAGCGCTTTTCCTTAAATTAATAAAGAACGGGCTAAGCTGATTATTTTTTTGTCCGGTAATCGTATTTCTAATTCTTTGATTGTCCACCGCTGATTTCGTCTTTCTCTCAGAAAGCCGTATTCAACGTTTCCGTCTTGAATCCGTTTTTCGTTGATCGCAAATTCTCTCCACGAAATCGATGTTCGGATTCCAGACTCGATAAAAATGTAATAACCCTAGGCATTGTCATTCCATGTCCGAATCCACATTTGAGTTCGACAGGTTTTCGTTTCACTGAAAAATAATTTTTTGTTGAGGCTAGCTAGTTGACGAGTCTGGGATGGCGATATATCGGAAAGTTTATCGAAGGAAGACATTGAGAGAAGCCTTTTTTTTTTCTCCCTTTTCCCTCGACTGAGAGTCACTGTGCATCACTGGTGTCGTTTTCACAATGATTTTCGATGTCGCTGCGATCAGGGCTTTCTTTTTCGGGCACGCCTTCCCATGCCAATCCCGCTGCAGGCACAGGTATGACCTGGGTCTGTTAAATTCCGAGAAGGCAATTGCCGTTACTGTACTCGTTGAGCCATTCAGAAGGGGATAAGGGTTGCATTCAATCCAAAATCGCTGCATAGGATTTTTTACATTCAAGGTGGAGCCCATCTGAATTTCGTTCAATAACACGAAACAATATTGGAATCGATTGAATGATGCCGAATTCAATTGAAAAACACTGGAGAACCAGGAAGAAAAAGAAATCTAACGTTTCACGAGCCGATATGCTATCGTGCAACCCTGCATATATCCTGTCGTTCTTTCTTCCGCCATGCTTGGCCGAATGTGCTCCCTTGTGGCATAAGGTCTCGTAAGTATTGCATTTTCTTCTTCTTCATTTACCACATCGATTCGTATACTTTTTGGAGATTGAGGGAGCTAATTTCATTGGACATATATTCATAAGTATAAGTTGTGGAGACTGCTGCTAACCAACATGAAGTAGGCTTGGCCTAGTCGTTACTACCGGATCTGCAGTAGGATCGGCCTTGTAAATGATAAGCCAAAGCACAAACGCTGACGCTGTGATTCTTGAGTAGCAACCTAATAACATGCATCTTTTTTCTTAGGTTGTCAACGTCGCTCTTAGAACAACGTCACCATGTCGGGAGGTCTTGAGGCACTTGCATTGAAAGAAGATGACGTCAAGAAGTTTCTTGCCTGTGGCACTCATTTGGGATCACAGAATTGTGATTTCCAAATGGAGCAGTATGTTTACAAGCGAAATACAAACGGTGAGCATCTGGACTGAGACAGATAATGAATTGCAAATAGTTGGGTGTGGCTTGAAGATGGACTTCATAGGCCTAATGTTATTTCAGTCAAGGGTTGGGTTACCACCCGTTCATAATTAGTATGGACAGTACATATTTCAGATACTATGTCCATACTTCAAACTGGTTCTAATATGGACACTGTTTTGTCCATATTTTAAACTCAATAATTTTTTACACAATAAAGCTTAATAACAGCTATCTCCATAAGTCAAAAGCAGTAGGTCCTACTCAGAGTATCGATTGGTTCCTTGGCTTAAGGTGGCTGTGGGTATATTTTAAATATATGAAGGGCTGCAAGGCAAAGTGGTCTGTCTGCAAAAATTTTCTGAAAAAAGTGCTGTGGGTTTTGTGCTCATAGGGCCTTGTTCCTTTCATAGAAAATTAGTTTTTTTTTGGAATGAAGTAAAAGATGAAGTGATCTATTGATACATACCACTTTTTCTCACTTTTAACATGGTGGCCACTGGAATATTCACTCATTCCGTGTGGAGCTTCAGGAAATAATTTTTTGCAGATAGGCCACTTTGACTTTGTCTTAATGTGTCCATATTTTGTTAAATTCAAAGGTGGCAACCCTAGTCAAGGGATATAAATGTCCTTATTGAATGTTACATCAACGTTAGGTATTATGCTCTCTAAAGTGGTACAAATCAATCTGCAAGTCAGAATGCATGATGAAATAGGTTTCTAAAGTTAACTCTTTGCATCCAAAGAAAAAGATGTATCAAATTAAGGAAATGAATGTGTCTAGTCATAAATTACTTTCTGAAGGAGTTTCATGGCATATTGCATTTTAACATATATTGTTTGTAATAAATACATTTATTGGTTGTGTGGTCTTCTGGGTCTTAAAATAGTTCTAGCCTAGGGGTTTCACTCTCATTCTGGTGTGCATTGTCAAGTTCAGAATTCTCTATGGGTCAAAATGTAAAAAACATAGAATCACATATCTACCACTACTTTATATTGTGTTTATTGAATGAAATGTTTCTATTTACACGGGTAGGTTGTGGGCTGTAGGACTACTTGTAAATGTCATGTCACACAAATACACAAGTATTTTCCTTTATTTTTATATAGGTAGGGTTTGTTTTACCCATTAAGCTATATCAACTGCCCTTCTTGAGAAAGGACTTCAGTGGCCTTGCTTTTAGAAGTTGAAATAAATAGGTGCCTAGACCATTCCTGTGCCATGAACGTTGAACTTTCAAGCAGATCCATTAGAAATTACCAAGAAGGAAGAAAGACCCATGCAAGATAGGGCTAAGGTTAATGACCACTGGTTATGTGGGTTTTTTTTTTTTTTAGTTTTTAAGCTTTCTTTTGGCTTAGAAGGAAGGTTACATATTACTCTTGCTGGTATGATTATTAACATGAAGTCACTAAAAGATATAATATAAAAATTAGATAGCAGACTAGAATATTGGGAACCTGCGGAGTTTCAGGAAAATGCCAATTTGTTGGGAAATGTCAGTCTGAGCTTTTTTTATCTGAAAATATGATGAGTAGGCAGTGTAGTTCAAGACTATAGAACCTCTACTAGTGTCTTATATCACTGGTGCAGGAAATTAGCTTAGAGGTTACAGGACCATCAGTTGTAACTTGGTGTTGAGGAATATTGGTGACTTGAATGACTAACACGAGTGGTGAATATGTGATGTGGGAAGCGGTTGCTTTCGTATTTTGTCTTATTCTTCTCTTTTTGGAGTTCACCAGTGATAATCTACCTTAACCCATAATTGCCTAAAAAATTTGTCATTCTTCTTGAAGCATCCTAAATCTTCAAAATAAGACTAAAAATGTTGGAAAATTTTATTGAAGCACAACATTTACCAACAAGGAAAAGGTACTCTTTGATGAGAGTATAGTGTCATTTATCCCACAAATTGCTCAAAACTTCTCTTGTCTTTAATGCTACAGGTAAAACACCTTGACATGAGTAGGCCTAACATCATTTCTACTCTTACTTTCTGGTTACAGGTAAGCCTAACTTTGACAGGTATAGGCCTCTATCATCAGCTGCTAGGAAGCTTCTGAATGGCTTGCTGGCTAATCCTAACTTAGGCCCATAAGTAAGTTGTGTTCATGAAGAGTTATACTGAAAGTTTAGATTTATCCTTTGCACTTCTTCCTGATTCATTTGCTCTATTGACTCAAATTGATCATCTGTAAAAAAAAAAAAAAAAAATTTATTGAAAAGCAGCTGTGTAAGTTACTTGTGGAGTATTTGATGTGCAGAACATGTTTGTACTGTTTCTTGCTGATCCAGATCAGGCAATGGACTAAAATAAGGAAGTGAATGGTGTCTGTACAGTGGAGTGCAAAGGTTTGATGTCAAAACTTTAGATTTTTGAAAATGGTTGCCTACTATTGGTGACTAAAAAAAAAGTTTATTTTCTTAGATCTTTAGGTTTATGTTTGCATGTAAGTGTTTAATGCTTGCCTGGCCTTGGTCTACTATATCATTTATTGGCAGAGAGAGCCTAGGCTCCTTAGTAGAAGTATGGTTTCTTGAATTCCCATTGAATGAAGAAAACTGGTAACTTGGCAGGGATCCACATCATCAATCTGAGAAGAACATGGGAGAAGCTGGTGTTGGCTGCACGTGCCATAGCAGCAATTGAGAATCCATCTGATGTGTGTGTCATGTCTGCTAGACCACATGGGCAGAGGGCTGTCCTTAAGTATGCTCTCTACACTGGGGCCAATGCTATTGCTGGACGTTTTACCCCTGGTGCATTCACCAATCAGATTCAGGTATGATATTGTCCCACTTGCATTGTGATGCAGAAAGAGTTTCTGTTGCACTTGAGAATAGTAAAGGAATCTTTTACAATTAGATTGGCTTGTGCAAGTTTCTGTCTGATCCAAAAGCATTTCATCTTATTATGGGGACATTGGGAAAGGTGGTTTTTGTTTTAGTGCAGGGCATATGATGTTGTTGAGATACAACCCTACAAAGAGTCTGAGTTAGTGAAACTCATAAGAGTTGAATGATGTCCAGCAGGTGTAAAATGAGCAGGAATCAAATGCCTGAAGTGTCCCCATGTTTAAATCAGAAATCCATATCCTTGTGTTTGTTCCACTGATAACGTTTTACATTTATTGCTTGCAAAATGGTCTTTTACTTATATCACTGAACTTGAATTTGTAAGAGATGACTGGTTGTGGTGGACAATTGTGCTCAAATAAGATTGAGGAGTTCCCCCAAGTTAACATCAGAAAGGATGTAAACCTTTCTTGGCTGTTACCTGGCTCATTTAACCCCTCATTCTCCCAGCTGTTATTTTCAGCATCACTAAATGTACACTGAGCATTATTGCAATTGGCAATAATATAAATTTTAGTTGAAAGCAGAAGCTTATTGATGTGTTGCTGCTGTGGAATACTGAATATTCTAATGTGGCTTTCCTTTCTGCAAGATAATTTTTTTTTTGCCTCATCCCCAGGCTGCTTTTCGAGAACCACGCCTTCTGATTGCAACAGATCCCCGCACTGACAACCAGCCAATCACGGAAGCATCTTATGTCAACATCCCAGTTATTGCCTTCTGCAACACAGATAGCCCACTGCGCTTCGTCGACATTGCCATCCCGTGTAACAACAAGGAGAAGCTCAGCATTGGCCTCATGTGGTGGTTGCTTGCTAGAGAGGTTCTCCGTCTCCGTGGAAACATTTCTCGAGATGTGAAATGGGATGTGATGGTGGATCTCTTCTTCTACCGTGACCCAGATGAGGTCAGAGTTGGAGATAGACATTGAATCATGTTTATTTTGATAGGAGTCTTTGTTTTTCAATTTAGAACTCTTTCATCAACAGGTTGAGAAGGAGGAACAGGCTCGGGGAGAAGCTGCTGTCAAAGAACTGACAGAGTATACACAGCCTAGTGGAGGAGGAGGAGGAGTAGGAGGGGGGGGAGAGCAGTGGGGTGGAGGGGAACCAGCTGCTGCTGTTGCAGCTCCAGTGGATGACTGGGGAGAAGGTACTCCTGCCGCCACTGTTCCTCCCATTGCTCCAGGATTTACAGGTGCATATGGAGCTGCTGCTGCATCAGTTCCTGTGGCTCCTGTAGCTGCTGCTTCTGTTCCTGCTGCTGCTCCTGGTGCTGCTGCGCCTTCGTCTGGCACCTGGGCCGACCAAGTGGTACGTCTGTCCTATCTTTTTGACTGTTTTTGTTAATTCAAGCAATTTAGAATGTGTAAGTGTAAGTACTTATGGAAGTTTGAATCATTTCAAAAGTTAATTTATTCGTTATACAATATGCAGGTGAGTTATTAACATGGGAGTTCTCTGTCACCTGTTCGTTCATGAAATCTTGCAGCTTCATTCCTGCTCCCCTGACCCAGACTCAGAAGTCAATTGCAAAATTGTGTTAAAATGTTTCATATTTATTTTTATTATTGTCTGCTCTCTTGATATTGGACATTTGGAGGAAGGATGTTTCATAAAACATATATTGCAACACATCTAGTAATGAATATCTCTCAGTCCAGAAGCCTAGCATTGTGGACAATTTTATGTGTGTGAGCATTCCCCCTTGAATGCATGCATGAAACGATTCTGATTCATGGGAATGGTTTTCTTTGTTTTAGGAGAGTGAAGACTGGGGAGGTTCCAGCAGCTGGGGTGGCAACCAGGAGACCTGGAGCTAGACAAATAGTCCCAACAGGGACATTGGCCTTCATTCTGCTGTTGGCCAAAAGGAATAAAGAGAGCTATTCCAGAGCTATCTTGTTTTTCTTTCTTCCCACATCTCCCTTTGGTGATTGTTGTCGGTTATTCCTCTAACCTTACTTTCTGTTAGGCAATGACATAGATATTCATGGAATTTTTTATTATTTGTTCAAGAAAGGCAAATTGCCTTCTCGGCTTTACAAAAGTACCAGTCTCAGTAAAATACACCCCCCATATTCCATAGGGACTCTTGTGGGGGTTTCTCCTTTGATGTGCTTATTATAAATTGAGTGTGTGTGTTAAAGACTTTGACTTCCTTGAAGGGAATCCTCCATACTCAGTATGTGATACCAGCTTCTTTTCTTTCAGTCTCCCTGTTTCAATATAAGTAGCAATGGGACTTCAGCTTTCTAGTCTAGGTGTTTTTTATTTATTATAAAATTAATGTTCAATTTCCAACAATTGTGGTAGTCCATTCCCCTCTTTGAGCATTCTTTTCTTTCTCCAAAAGTGCCAAAATCCTGCAAGCTGAAATGGTTTTCACTAATTTTAATGTTACCTCATGCATTTTATAAAGACTTCATTATAGCTGCTGAAAGGTTTTGGTTAGTGGAGCAAGTTGATAGCTTTCTTGAATTATATTGCTATATTGTCGTGGGGGACACCTTTTCTACTTAAAAAGTGCTTACTAGGGTTGATTCCTGAATCTACTCAACTGTGCATTGTAAAGTTGGAACTGATCGACTCCATAAATTATTTAGGAAATGCATTTGATCAATTTGCTATTTGCATAAGGAATCACTAGTACATCCTGATTCTTTGGTATCATTTCACAAAATTTAATTCCGAAAGCATCCATAGTGGAAAAATGCGGATTATCTCACCCTGGTTGATGGCCAAGAGCCAAGATTTTTTACCAGCTCAATCGGGTCCTTTTTTGGTGATGTCTGATTTTAAATAGTCTTATTTGTTTTTTCGGCTATTGATGGCGCAGATGGTGACCAATGATGAAGGTTTCTGTATATGTGGCAGTAATTCTCATTACTAGACTTAAATCTTTGGCAGTATCACTGAATCAAAAATCAAGCAAACCAGATGCTTTAAAAATATTTAGTAATCAAACGCTCATTGAAACCGGAGTGATGGGCCGAAGGCTTACCGAACGAAAGTTCAGTATATGACAACCTGCGAAAAAAAAAGTGATCTGACTGCGGTGCACTTCCGTCGAAAGTCCCATCGAGAGGCTGTTCGCGCCACTGCCCCAAGGGATCAAAGAATGGATTCGGCATCCCTGGCGACCCGGTCGTCCCCCGGAATGCCAAGATCTGCAGAAGGAGTTTCGATTTCGGGAGAGCCTGCGGGTAGAGTTGTGCGAGATTCCTCCGGCTCGGCAACTGCCTCGATTCTGAATTGCATCGAAACTTCCATCGCATGAAGTTTGCATTATTGATAGCAGAATTCATA
The DNA here is from genome assembly GCA_905338385.1 of Darwinula stevensoni. Taxonomy (NCBI): domain Eukaryota; kingdom Metazoa; phylum Arthropoda; class Ostracoda; order Podocopida; family Darwinulidae; genus Darwinula; species Darwinula stevensoni. The sequence continues at coordinate 2,933 of CAJPEV010004263.1, read as the reverse complement.
TCGTGGCTTAATTCTGTTCGAAAGGCAAGATCGACCCTGGGAAATAATGAATCACACTCAGGCGGCAGAAAAGCCGACACGCAATCCCTTTTCAATTTTCCCGACACGCATTCGTCCTATCGGCCGAGAGTTCCAGATTTCCAGTCCAGACGGTTTTTTTTCCATATTTTTCCTCCCCACCCGGCACGAACGCTTCGAATTCCACTCCACGCCGATCCCAGGGAACAGAAGTGCGAAGAGGAATCACCGATACGAGACCGAAAAAGACGGAACGGACGGGCTTCCACATGCTCTGGCTCTTCCCATCTCCATTCTTCACTGCCGGACCGAAGAACGTCCCGCTCCGATCACGGCTTTCTCAGAACTTCCAGAGACTCTTCGCGAAGAAAACCGAGTGACGTCATCCCACCGGAGGAATCGCTCGCTCCATCCTTTTCGTCAGCCTGCCGGGTGCGAGAGCATTCCTTCTCGACTCCTTTGGATGTCGGTCGTGGCCGCTTGGTGACCGATGAGGTTCAGATTAATTAAATTCCTAGCGAGTGGCTCGTAGGATCTTCGGGGGAAAAAAAAAATCAGATGGAACAGAATCCAAGTTATTCGTTTCCACTATCCTCGGGCACACCGAGTGCCATTTTTACAGTTGCCATCCACTGTGACTCCTGAGAATTTCCACTTTCGGCAGTCATCATTCTTACATTTCGATAGGCTTTGGCAGCGTCTATTACCTTTCTTCAACCCCCTCGTATTCCAGAGAGCATCAACAGGAACGAAATTTGGCATGCTTCTTCCTCTCTCAACACAATAATTCTAGCAAATTTGAAGCTCCATCTCTCCAGGATTGTAGAAGACATTGAATCTCGTTTTTGGAATGGGGGGGGGGGGGGGCGGACGGAATTTCATTCCGTCCCCCCCCCCCCTTCTGGATAGCCACTTCTGGAGGAAAGAGACCAACCATAGGAAAGATTCTGATTCGTAATGACGAAAATTGGCCTTTTTGTTGTTTGCGATGCACCGTTTCGCCTTGAAAGAAAAATGAAATTAGCCGTCGTTGAATTAGGCTTTGAGTGCCTGCTCCGGTACCGTCTCCCAGTGTTGCCGGATACCTTGCCGAAATCATGCCAGATTCAAGACTGTTTCGACCTTCGTATCGGCGTCTGGATATTGTTTTTTAACGTATGAGATATTTTTGTGCTGAGCTCATGAGTTGAGCTGAGAATGATGCAGTGGTTAGCATTGATTGATCGATGTGGCGGGATAAGGAAATATCTCATCCGGACATCCCTGAATCAACACGATGGCGCGCACCTTGGTTATCCCTTGGTTATGCATCCCGGAGGCATTCCGTCCTCAGACCTGTCCGAGATGGTTTCGAGAAACTCCAGATAGGCCTAACGTTCTACGTCCGTACTGAAATGGGTCGTGGAAGAATAGGCCTGCGATTGGCCGAACGTTACACGTCCTCTACGAGATGTCTCGAAGCCCACGGATTCACCTTTATAGGCCTAATTGGTCCCGTAAGTTGAGAATTCAGTTTCTTTTGAAAGAAAAATGGTAGGCTTTTGGGGTGACCTGAAAGCAGTCAGTTGGTTATTACCTAGGCCTAGAGTCCCGTAGAGAAGGGGGGATTGAAGAAAGAGAAGGCCATCGAAAATCGGTTTTCACATTGCTACTTTTCGTATTTATCCACACCCGCACGTCGAAAAAAAGGCAAACCCCATCATGAAATGTATCGATGGCTGGCAGTTTGAAGCGAGTAAATGGTAATTCGCCTCGCCGAATCCCTTCCCTTCACCTTTGAGCAACAAAAAATTGTTGAACAGAATTCGATTCGAGGTCATTCTCTTCAGACTATCATCTTTAATCTAAGAAGAAAAAAAAACTAATCTCTACGAAGCGATCGCGCTAATTCGCCTCAATTTATTCATCCAGCTCGTTTAACTCCCCGGATCCTTCTTCAGACCCCGCGGGTTTCCAGACTCGCCGGAATCCCCGAAATCCCCGCGAAAAAGTTTACGAGTGGGTTACGAAGACGGGTCCACCGGACCTCAAAAGAGGAAAAAGAACAGGGTCGCGAGGTATTCAGGATGCTCAAGTCCAACCAACTTGAATCTCATTTAAAAGTGAACATCCATGAACAAACTAAAAACTTTCCAGGAAGACTCCCACCGTGCTTCACGAAAAGAACGCTAGATGGCAGAAGCGTCCCCTCGCCGGCATCCCTTCCCACATCCCCCTCCAGTCCCCCTCCGGTCCCCAGTGGCCCCACCTCTCCAGCCGTGCTCGAAGCGTCGCATCGAGGATACAATGACTCGACTGCCATTGTGGCGAGTGATGGGATTCGATCGATGGAAAGTGGAAGCTTCGAGACACCGCAAAGATAGCTTTCATTTCGCGTGATCGTATCGGTTCCCAAATACGAAGTCCTCCCTTCACACGATTCACGATTGTCCCCCGCGATATGCTTCCACCGATGCAATCCTCTGTCCTCGTTTCGACGTTTTCCTCTCCCCTCAGCGATGCCACTACGAACCGCTCGGAGCGCTTCGTGCCCCCCCGCCAACCCCCCCCCCCCACCGCGTCAGTCTCGTTCCGTGCGTCGAGGGGGAGGACGCGACGGTCGCGTAGGGGATCCATCCTCTGATTTATCTTAACAGCGAGACTCTGTTCTGGGACATCCTCGCTGAGATCAGACGGCAGTACCCAATGTGATGATCTATCCCGGACTTGGAAAACCTTCTTCAGTACTTTTGATGTTTCTGAATCCTTAATTGTGTGGGCCTAAGTGGATGGTCTTGACCAAGTGGACATGTACTATACCGTTGGCAGGGGCGAACGCAGGCGGGAGGCGTTGTTAGGGGCTTGGCACCTGACAACGCCCCCCGCCCCCGCCCCTCCCCCTCCGGCTCGTCAGCCTTATCGGAACCATCCCCCCC
>CAJPEV010004262.1:0-17988 GCA_905338385.1 Darwinula stevensoni | reverse complement strand
GGTGTTGCGCCAGGCGTCCAACTCTCCTGATCTGGCTCCTGCGGATTTCTGGTTGTTCACCCTCCTCAAGAGACATTTGAAAGGCAAGCGATTCGACAGCGTGGAGGAAATCAAGCGCAACGTCGAACAGGTACTGAAGTCGATTCCGGTCAGCGCGTTCCGGAAGGCGATAGTTGAGTCCTGGCCGACTAGATGGGCAAAGTGTGTGGCCGCCGACGGCGAGTACTTTGAGGGCGATTGAGACGGCTTTCACATGTCCGATTTTTTTTTTTAAGAAAATAAAAAGAATTTCTTGGAAATCGGGAAATGTGATTTACATGCCTCTGTGTAACAATTTTTTTCCGGTGATTCAGGAGGGTTTGGAACACATTCCGCATATCGTTGTGTTCCTATTTGACGGGGCTTTCAGAATTTGTAGGAATTTTTCGCGTGCGCGCAATATGCAAATTTTTATTGCGGAACACGCATGACTTTTCATACAAGCCTCGTATATATCGTGACGGATAAGGATGTCATCGAAAGCTAACTCAGTGTGTCTTCGTTTCGGTGGTGTAGTGGTAGCACATCGGACCGATTATCGTGAGACCATGGTTCAATTCCCGGCCATTATTTGCCTTTTTCTGGCTTCTCTTGCCTTCCATGTCCCGTTGCTTGAATAAAACAGAGAGACAATGAAAGCTGAAACGTGGAATAGACGTGCCTACCAACACGATGAGTTCAGGAAAAATGCCAAATTTTATATCCATGCCCCTGGGGGCATATTTTTGGGGTCCAACGATTTCAAGTATTTTTTTTGTTGTGGTGTATTGAGCTTGTGCGGAAAGATGAAACTTGGTACATAATTACCTACCATGATGCTTTATTTCATGCCTGGACTTGTTGAGCATGAACATGCATGATCAAATAAGGCCCCAGTTTTTTAAAGGTCCCTTGAGTCCCATGATTCCTATCAGGTTCATAATAGCTTGAGATTAATGAAATCTTGATTAAATATGCGATGAGGTGTTTATTAAAAGTGATGTGGAGGAACAAGTGGCAAAAGTATTATTGCATAAAGCAACGGGTTAGATCCCACATGCAAGCTGGACAAGAAGAATGTCCTCACCAACCTTTGGCTTCCTGTCATATTACAAAGGTCAGTCAAAAGATAGCATCCACAAAGTTACCAGAGGAATGTTACATTCAATATCTCAGACATCACTGCCTGTTCACTTAATTAATTGACTTCATACTAAAAAAATATCACATTGCTGGTCCTTGGTCTACAAACCCTTGTATGACTTAAACTATCTCAGTCCCCTCAATATTTTCAAATCTGTTTCCTTTATTTCATACTTTCAGGGCAGGAAACAGGAAAAGTTTAGTGAACTCATATTTGGATTATACGCGTATGGGAGGGATACACAATGATCTCCCAATTCCATGGATCAACTAAGTTGACAACACTTAAGTTTCAGTTGGGTCATGAAACAAAATTTATCTGTATTCCAGATCTGACCACTTCTTTCGGGTTGCTGGCTGTGGTTTTTTTGTTGCACCCATGCACAGCACTGTAACTGTTTTATTGGAGACGTAAGAAAGTTGATACTACTGGAAATACATTTCATGCTGTTGAAGTGATTGAGTGAGTGAGCTGTGGCCAAGTCATGAGAAGGCCTTGCTTGTTAATGGCCTGTAAAGTAGTATGCTGAGGTAAAAAGAAAGTGGGAAAAATTATTTGAACCGGAAGGGAATTTTATTATATAAAAATACAGTTTTCTCTCAGATATTGAATGTGGTATTCATTCAGTAACATTGGGAAACTTATTTATTGACTGACGGACCCTTGACTGACTGACTGCTACCCTCAGGATGAAGAGCAGACAGCGCGGTTGAACACAGAAGACTTTCTGCTCAGTACCAATGAATTGACATACCCTTCCATTTAGCACAACTTGAATATGATGGGGTTCAAGAATGTGTCCTTGAGGAATTCTCAGAATGTAGTAGTGGTGCACCAGGTGTTGACCTAACCCCTATATAATATAATTCACTTCCCCATTACCACAACATGACAATATGAAAAGTTCTCCCTATATCCGTAAATTTCACGAATGTCGTTCAAGTTCGAGAATTTCAAGAATTTACATTTTGCTGAGTTACATAATGTATTGTTAGAATTCCCTAATCCAATATGAAAAGCAAAGGAGCAAAAACAATTCAAAAAGTTGTAACAATGAATTTTCAACTGCCAAATGTATCCTTAAACTAGTTTATGCCATTTTTTTCTTGCATAATTATTTTTTTTCTGAAGATTGTGTCTCGTCTGAACTGGGCAACATTTTTCTATGGGCTTTTATATCATATTATGTTAACAGAACGTCTATGTTACAGTAAGAATAGCTCAAAAGGATAATCTCAGAAATATATTTAAGCAGTTTTACCCAATTTCACTTCTGAGCAAAAATGGAAAGGAAATAATTGTGATCTTCCTATGAGGCGCCACTGCTACCTGGGGTGTGTTAGTCGTTAAATATGCAGAGGGTGTGGCAATTCACTCTTTCTTTTACGAAAGCAACAGGGTTCAACAGCAAAGTAGTGCCATAAAGAATAGTACTTCTCAACATATCTATCATACATACTTCTATTGTTGTAGCTTGTTTTTAAATAATGGGATGTAATGGGATGTCAAAAATCAGATTTTTCTTATTATCTTGAAGAATGAAAAAAGAATACAACTCTTTCATGAAGTGTAGCATGCTAATGCAGGATTATTTCCTTTGCCATAGGAGCAGTCCAGACTCGAGTCAAAGATGCAACTGACCTTGAAGTCAAAAGGAGAATAGGGATCTATTTGGCCCAAGCAAAGGATCGAGAAGGGGGAAGAAGTCAGAGATATACAGTATACTTCCGTAGATTCTTCTAGGGGAACATGTGCTCCTATTTACTTTTCCTGATGGAATTATTTTGGTGGAATCCTGGTGGAATAGTTTTTTGACAAATTCAAACAGAGAATTGGGTTACTTCTTGAAAATAAGCAATTTATCTGAGGGAAAAGCAATAAGAAATGAAATTCAATAGGTTCTTAGAAGAGCAAGTAAGTACTTCTGCTTTCTTTACTTTTCTGGTGGATTTTTTTTTGACAATCAAACATGATTGGGATACTTCTTGAAAAAAAATTAACTAAGAGGAGGAAAAAAGAAGAAATAAACTCAAATTCATTCTTAGAAGAGTAATTAAGTACTTCCGCTTTCATTACTTTTCTGGTGGAATTTTTTTGACAAACAGGATTGGGATACTTCTTGAAAAAGCAATTTATCTCAGTGGGAAGAAAATAATGAATAAATTTCAATAGGTTCTTAGAAAAGCCATTAGGTGCTTCTCCTGCTTTCTTTAATTTTCTGATGATTAACAAACTCAAAAAGAAGGATTTGGATATTCCTGGATAAAAGACCAACTTATTCGTTCTTATTTGCTTCTATGAAGAAATTTAATAAAGTTTCCTGTTGTAGCAGTTCATATATGAGTTTCATTCCGAAATCTGGTGAATATTGGTTCAATTCTGAGCCATTGTTGACGCAATGTTATCGCCAATATTGGCCCGACGTTTTTCCGTGTAGTAATCCCAATAATGGGCGGAGATAGATGCCAATACTGGGCCAATATGTATATTCCTTGGCAGTCGATATTCACCCAATATTGGGGTGCTACTGGGGTAGTGGCCTAGATAGAGTCTGCACCCGCGTAAATTGGGTGAAATTACAATATAAAAATGTCCAGCTTTTACTGCAAATAATTAATATCCTGAAGGTTAATGGACTAAAGAAGTAAGTTTTGATCTCCACCATAGAACAGTAGGTATAGACATTTTGTCTCTTGATTTTCATTGAAGAACATTGAACATTTTTTTCAATAAATCTTCGACATTGACTTTGAATAATGTGTACTGTACTTTCAATTCAAAACCTATCAGAACACGACATTCAGTCTATAGATGCCATCGTTGTCTGGGTGTCAGCTTTATCGGGGTAAAGGCTCAATCTTTACGTTGACGTTTTGCAAGTGCCACACTATTGAAATGGCTGAAAACTGTTCATGAAAAAAATACTGGCTCAGTAAGCTACCAACCAATTCTTTGGATTGTTTGCCCTTCACACTTTTTTGATAGTCAGCAAGACGGCTTGGAAACTTGTCACCCCTTGATTTTGTGAGACATCATCCTTGCTTACATTTTGGGTTTCTGATCAGTATGGCGATTATACTGCACTATCAAATGTGTGGAGATGATAGATTCATGAGGAGGAAGGCCACTGGAGTGAGGCTGTTGGTGAAATTCATTGGATAATAATTTTGCTCTTCCTTAACCGAGACCACATACTATAGTAGGTCTTCTGGCATGCTTAATTTCGCTCTTTTTGTTTTTCTTCGTGATTTACTCACCCGAAAAGTGTGCACGCGTTAAGAAACGCGCTCGTTTTAGGAAACACGTTAATTTTAACCGTGCTACCAACCAGTTTATGAAATTCCACTATTGAGTAAACAATGCTGCTATTTAGTCCCATGTCTCATTACAGGGACTAAAATATAATAATAAATGTTTGTGGGTAAATAGCAGTCGTTTACGTTATTGGAGGAACTTGGGGTTGGAGCCTTGAACTGGCTGTGGCCTGGTACTTTCGCCCCATCCCGACGCGACCCAACACTACCCGCAGGCCGTCTAGGGCGGAATCTTCAATATACGAGGGAAAGTCATTAAATAACAGGAATTTAATTAATAACTTTTTTTACAAGAGTACTTACAGAAATTGTGTGTGTTTTAATTTTCGACATAGTCCCCCTGCTTCACAACACACTTGGTCCACCTGTCCACAAGCTTGCGGATGCCCTGTAGAAAAAAGTTTTTTGGTGTGGCCTTTAACCAACTTTGCCATTACCGACCATTACCGAGTTGTCATCTGCAAACTTCTGACCCCGCAATTGTTCTTTCAAAGGTCTAAACAAGTGAAAGTCCGATGGCGCCACATCCGGACTGTATGCTGGATGTTTCAATACCTCAAATTTCAGAGTACGTAGTGTATCCACTGTATGGGGATAAAACAACGACAACGACAACGCCCGCATGGGGGCGGGCGTTGTCGTGCAGCAACAATACTCCTTTTGAGAGAAGTCCCCGGCGTTTCGATCGTATCGCGGGCTTCAACTCGTTCACTAGCATGTCACTGTATCGAGCACTAGTCACAGTTTCACCCCTTTCCTGGAAATGCACCCATATAGGGCCGTTGACATCCCAAAAGATGGTAAGCATGACTTTCCCAGCGAAAGCCTGTGTCTTGAATGTTTTCTCGGGCGGAGACGACGTGTGCTTCCACTGCATCGATTGTCTCTTACTCTCTGGTTCATAATGGTGCACCCCGGACTCGTCTCCTGTCACAATTCCATGGAGAAAAGCATCTCCTTCACGAGCATGCCGGTCCAAATGCTCCTGACAAATCGTCTGCCGTGCACGCTTGTGATCATCGGACAGCTGCCTTGGGACCCATCTGATACACACTTTCCTATACCCGAAGTCATCACGGACAATTTTGTACGCAGCGCCGTGACTCATGTTGGCAATTTCATCACTAGTGACTTGCCTGTGGTCACGGATTCGCTGCTCGATCTGCTGTTTCACTGTCTCAGTTGCCACACTAACTGGTCTCCCACTCCGGTGTTCATCACTGACGTTTTGTCTTCCGTTTTTAAATATTTCCACCGATTCAAACACTCTCCTCTGACTTAAACAACTCTCTCCATACTGAACCTTCATTCTTCTGTAGATTTCAGAAAGGTTTCGCACCCTCTGACCACAAAAAACGAATAACGCCTCGTTGCTCTTCCGCGGTGCAAGTCGACAGTGGAGTGGCCATGTTGTACGAGCTATTGCGCAGGTGCATACTGCTTGATCGTCACGACCCCTATATGGGGTATTGCTAAGGAGCCATTTTGTGTCCTGAAATAAGATTTTTCGTTGTGCATACTTTTCCATGCATTTCAGAATAAAATTCCTGTTATTTAATGACTTTCCCTCGTATATCTTCAGGTTGAGCGGGGCGGAATTTCAACATTTAAATGTTATCGTTCTTCTGGTCTGAGACCATGGAAACTCCGTGTTATGACTGGAATCTTACTTGTGCATGTAATCTGTGAGAAGGGAAACATTAAATTGTTTAACCATAAATATAAGTAATGGAAGTATGAAATTAAGACGGGCATGTACAATTAGTGCCTTCTACACGTAAGGCTCTTTCTCTTCTAAGGAATGTTCTCCTGTCAGTCGACCATCAACGACCTCCTGATTTTTTCAAAGCAACTTCGAATGATGAGGGAATAAACAGAAAAATATAGGTAAAACAATAATCCTCGAACCTAGACTAAGACATACTTTTTCCCCCTATGTTCCATGTCTTTTGGCGCACCCTGTAACAATACCAATCTATAGTTCCATCTGGTGTTTCATTCCAGGGAGATCTAAAAACTTCCTTGATGAAACAGAAGTCGTTTTCGCTATTAGAGGAATCTAGGGTTAGAGTCTTGCACGGCTTTGGCCCAGCCCAAACGCACCTACCCGACACGACACGCGGACCGTCTAGAGCCGAACTTTTCACGATCCTTCTTTGGATCGGGTAGGGTCGATGCGGAAATTTTCAGTGGAGTTTCGAGTTCTGGGTCGGTGCGGGTCATGAAATGACTCGGGCCTATCGGATCAGGTACCGGGAATTCGGACACGACTAGGCAGGACACTACAAGGGTAGCACCATGGTCAAAAATGCAATGGCTCGTAACTCATCCTGGGTAGACGATATTTAAAATCTGATTGCTCGATGCACCCCTCTAGACTGCGGGCTTTCGAAGGATGCATAACATGCCAGGATATCTATTTGCATAACGCCACAACGCGGCTTACAAATATATATTAGAGTATTACACATGCAGATGATGATTGCATTAAGAAAGTTGCCAGAACATCTGCGTATCTTGGAACTAAGTCGAGTGCATCATCATCCATGTCAAGTAACCTAGAACCTATTCCAAGGAGCCATATCAAAATTGTTGATGAGGTCTCCTATGAGCAAAATGATGCTAGAATTCATCAAAGTTTGCATTCTATTTGAGAGTTCCCTATAGTCAAGAGGAAGCCTACATAAGCCAATATCCTGAGTAGAGGTTGAAGAAGATTGAGGACATCCGCGAAAAGAAGTTGCCTAGTGTAGAATCAGATGACAGAAATGATGATCAAAAGATAAAAGAATATGAAATAATTCGCCAATTGAAAGAAAAATCCCAAGAGACCATATAGAGAAGTGAGACGGTACAAGTCCTCACAGTGCTTCCAAAAAGTTGAAGCATTCAGAAAATCCAATACGAGGTCTGATCAAAAAGTTCCAGTACTTTCTTGTTAAAAAATAAACCGCTTTAGGTAGGGGGATAGGACTAGTGTAGGTGATAGTGGGTGTGGGGGTGAGGGGGGTAACCGCAAACATGGCTAAACCTCCTTTGCGCTAGGATTAACCAGTCCCGAATCACGAGCGTTGAAATCCGATCGTCTCTGTGCGCTTCGTTGAATTTTCGATCATGCATCATGATCCTGATGCATAATGAGTTTGTCCCACAAGGCCATACAGTTAACCAGGCTCACTGCAAATTTCTTTTGACCCGACTGGGAGAAAAATTAGGAGAAAACTGCCCCAACTTTTCCAAAATGAAGCCTGGTTTTTGCATCACGGGAAGGCTCCAGCCCACAGTGCGACCACAATTCGAGAGTTTTTGTCATAAAAAAATGCCTGTTTGCCCACCCCTCCCTATTCAATTGACTTGACTCTGTGTGACTTTTTCCTGTTCCCCAATATTAAATTTCATCTGAAAGGAAAACGATTTCAAGACATTAAGGAAAAATGCGGCGAGGCAGTTTAAGAGTCTTACACTCCACGACTTCCAACACTGCTTCCAGAATTTGTAGGAGTGCTGGCATAAGTACATAGCATTAAGCGGGGAATACTTTGAAGGGGACAACGATTAATTTAATAGTACTTATTAAAAATAAAGTTTACGAATATAAGTACTGGAAATTTTTTATCAGACCTCGTATGCTTTAAGGGAAATTTTTTCTCACCTGTGCCATCATTAGACAGACTTTGTTTTTCTAACTGAGTAGCACTTCTCAGCCACCTGCCACGGAAAATGAGTGTTTCATGGAGTTGGAGAGACAGCAAAAAGGTTGACAGCAAGAGCCAGTCTCCAAATACCGTACGACCAACAGATGATGACGCTTCATTAACTGTTCCACTATGCAACTGAGAATATCCCAATCATTTTCTTTAAGTCTTGCAGCTTAGAAGAATAAAGGAGAGAGGCAAACTTTCGATGAGAGAAATTTGTGTAATCACGCACAATTTCTGGAAAACAAAAACTTCATTCTTTCATTCCATGGACAAGGAAAAAGTTGCTCCCAAAGCGTATTCCTTCTCATCTCTTTCAAAATAAGAGAAAGGCAATGTCCTGGGTGTTGTTCTACCACTGGAAAGCTTCAGCAACGAATGACGCCTTGCTCTTCAACTTAGTCAAGTTTTCATTTGATTTACGTTTTCCTAAAGGACATGTTTTCAGTTAACTGTAACTGGGTATTTTTGCTTTTAAGCAATTATATGAGGATTTTCATGTCCCTGCTATCACCCTATTGTTTGTAACTCCTGATCCCATGAAAGTCCCATATTGAAATTTGAACAATAATACAAAAGAGATTCTCAATGGTATGTTGATTTTCCCAATGAAATACAAAATATTGTTTTACTGTAATTAAAGGTCAAATGTCATACCCTTTGAGCGTTGACCTTCATTTTCAATGAATGCCTTTCATTCGCATTTCATGGGAATGATCCAGAAGAGACATAAAATGCAACCAATATCAGTTTTCTTTTTTATTAGAACAAAAGTTGTGAACATTTAAGTAAGTGCTGACAACTCGACCTGAAATAGGCCACTTTATGCTACAATTAAATTGCTACAGCTCTGGAAAGACGCGAGGGAGATAGCTGCAATTTTGCATAGAGTTGTTTTGCAATAACTCCTATAAGCTCAGTAAACCTGATGGCAATCGGAAAGGGGTAATATAAAATGACTGTGTTTATTTGACGTGGAATGACCCCAAAGGATTTGGCCGTCCTCCTTTCTTAATCATACACTAGTGAAGCGATGCTTCACTATTTCCATATGTAGTCTGGAGAATCTCATATAAACCTAGAAAGGCACGGTATTTGGTTCAGACTTCGTGACATTCAGATGTTTGCCATAACATAACTTACTTTTCACTTCGTGAAGATTTTAGAAAATATTTTCTAAAAATATCTTCGTCTCATCAATATATGTACGAATGATTCCTGGAACGCAAAGACGTCATTCTTTCATTCCATGGTTAATTTAAAATAAGTTGCTCCCTAATTTAGTATTTAACAATTAACATACATATTCACTTAACGTATGCATATAAAAACAGTGTTCGAGTAAATACCCAGTTGCTCAATAACTTACCTTCTTTCAACGTGTCAGCAAATATATTATGACCCAGTAGATGAAGGGCTTGAATGAAAGCGGGAAATGCACTATCTCCCCACGTGGGCAGTTTTTCCTGAAGATGCAACACTTTTTGTTTCCGCTCCATTTTAATTATATCGAAGTACGTAGGTCCATCAATTATCTCCATCTTGTGGAGTTCCTGTAAGACTCCATCTACGTCGATCTGCTGCAGGTCTCCAACGTGACAAGCCAAGATTTTGGGAACGATATCCATCCAAACTGTTCAATCAACGGATTACACAAAGTCATTAATTTGTTTCATAAGAGAACGATGGCATTTAACTCTTTGCGAGCAGCCACCAAGTAGACTTGACTGCTATTCGAATAACCAATGTAGTTGCTGAGTATATATGTTTCAACTTTCATGTCACTGATTTTGGGTGCGCTATAAAATGCTACTGGTTGCTATTGACGTGATTATATACGCGTATTGCTATTTGCATTTAAGTATTTGATAAACGTATGTATGTTTGAAGGTGCACGCTTGCCGAGAGGCAATCAATATGCAACATGGCTTTCTTACTGCCTTAACAACTGGAAATGAAAAAAAAATTTGAAACAATTTGCGGTACTATTGGATGCGCTACGCTATTTAAAAAATCTGCACAGAGAAATAATTCATGTAACAGCTTTTCCTTGCCTTTTGGAAGAAGCAGACTTCTTCCAATGGTTCACAGTAGTCGTATCTAAGCTATGAATGAGCATGGAGTTCGTCGAGTTTCAATTATCCAGGAATTAGTCATGGGATGGGATAAATAAGGTCAATCCAATATACTATTCTGCTCCTGTAGTCTTCATGTACTTAGCAGGAAGGTGAACACGCGACATTCATTTGACAACACATTTACATGGTGACTTCATCGAGTCATCAAGAATGCTGCAAGAGTTCATTATTTGAGGGTTGGCTGAAAAGTTCTCGGCCTAAGAAGGAAGGGGATAGGCAAAGGGAATGTCGTTTATAAGGTAATTTGGTGTAAATATGGTCTTACAGAATAAAACCTGGGTCTAAAAGCCTTTCGATCTCGAATTAGAGCTCGAAAGCTGCTATGAAAAGCAGAGTTAAAACGCTTTTGGCTCTAATTATCATCGTGTGTGATTGAGACGATATCTGGAGACTGTCGATGTAAGGAGAATGAGCACTCTAAGTTAACATTTGCTACGAGTGTGAAGAAATAAGTCCTATAGCGATGGGAGAAAGATGTGCACTTTTTGCGTGCATGCATAAAATATAATAATAAAATCAAAGGACACTTACCAGCACTCAAATATCTTGCTCAAAAATATCTAGAGGACATGCAGTGAATATCCAGAATGCGTTGCATGAGACCACGGACTACGCTTATCATGCGGATGTTCAGTGTATCTCAGGACATCCGCAGCGGGGTATTCAGCGGATGTACATCTTTTGCTGCCCGTGGTCACAAAATGAAGTAATTCTAGCATTGTCAATATGGATCGTGAATTACTCTATACGCTGTAGCTTAACATCTTGTGACTTTGCGTACACAGTTTCACAATTCACTCAGTTGTTTCATGCCCAGCAAGTCATTGCAAGTGCGAGTGTGTAGCCGTCAGTCAACATGGAGTAATGTGAATACCTGGCCGTGATTCGATACCCTTATCTGAAGTGCGAAAGACATCCACGAAGATATGCAGCAGACGTTGGGATATAATGCACCAAGTTATTCGTCCGTGAAAAAGCGAGTAGACAATTTCAAGCGCGGATGAGTAAACATGGAAGACGAACCCTGCAGTGGAGAAAGTTGTGCGCGATATTATGGGCAATTGTCGGATAACCACACGAAGTCATCGCACAACGTCTTGAAATATCGAAAGAGCGTGTGGAGCACATCATTCATTGTGAACTGAAAATGAGGGAGGTGACTGCCCGATGGTTACCCTGAAACCTGAAGACCAGAAACGCCTGGGAGCGATCTTGTCACAGCAACATCTGGAAAGATACCTGGCCAATAAAGATTATTTCCTGTCTCAAGGCATTACCCAAGATGAGACATGGGTGTTTCATTCTGATCCGGAGACGAAGGAATAGTCGCACCACAACACGTGAACTTCGCGCTTCCGAAGAAGTTTAAGGTGCAGGCGCCTGCCGGGAAGGTGATTGCGTCTATCTTATGGGATGCAGAGGGTGTGTTCCTCTATGATCACCTGGCCAAGGGACAGACTATAAATGGCGAAATCTACGCAAACCTACTCCCCAAAGTCCCCCACGCTGTAGCCGCGAACCGGCCAGGAATGTTGGAACTGGGCGTCATCATGACTCAAGACAACGCAACCCCGACTGTTTCTCGCATCCCACAAGAAGCATTGGAAGATAGTGGCTTCTAAATCTTCTCACCCTCCGATTACCTTATCTTCTCCTACTTTAAGAGGCATTTCGAAGAAAAGAGATTTGCGAATATGACTTACTCGCCGGGGTGAGATCTTCGCCCGAACATTTAACGGCTCTTTTCCCTATTGATTGCAACCCTGTCCTGTAAATACCATCTCCATCACTTTGTGTGCAAGCCTATGAGTGAAATATACGAATATGGATACGGGATGGTAACGACCCAACCGGCGGCATCCTTGCGATCCATAAATAAGCCATCTTGTTCTGTCCCACCCTGTTGGGATCCCGTCGTTTTCACCCTCTAGAGTTACTCTCCTTCGCACAGAGGAAAACGGGACTTGAAGTATTGTACGGGGGTTTTCCTGCATGAAAGCTCACTTCAAGGAGTGAACATCCCTAGGTTATCGGGGGGACGGGGGGGGGTGCGCAGTCTTGCAATGACACTCTCCCCCTCCTATTCTCAAGAACGTATCCGATTGTAGCAAAGGCCGGAGAGAAAGTGCGAGCGTGAGACGGGCACCACAATCCGCGGATGTCTTCCACGAACAATTCGGCAATTCCCGCGCTCAGTCAGCAGCCCTAAAGCTCAGCGGCCCTCTCAACGATATAAAGCAGCACCACCTCCATCCCGTTCTCGAGAGTGAGAGGCTACGCGTGTCGTATATTCCGATATTCACGAGTTCAGTTAGCGGGTCCATTAACGCTCTACGCAGCAGCCGCTGACATTGTACGTCTTGCGCACCACCACCACATCCATTCTCACGTGTGGGGGATATGGTGGTGGGGTTGTGGTGGTGGGGGATGTGGCTTGCTCACGGGTGTTCGTGCCTATGATACTACTTTCCGGATCCCGAGAGATCTCATCCCCGGCGAGAATGTAATCCTTCCTTTAGGTATGAAAGGGGATTCCAAGTGTGATACGGGTGGGACTTTTACACGTCCCTGCGAAAAATTCCGTATCGGAGGTGTGAACATACGGAGGGGGAATGGCGGAGGCATGCGTAGAATGCCTTTCTCTCCCGTGGTAGTGTTAGGGATGGTATGGATAGGTAGAACAAAAAAGCCTGGGTCCAGTGGTGTAGTGGAATCATACTTGACCAACAAACAGTAGGTCGTAGCCGTTTTAACGGACCATTTTTTTCTTACCGAAATCCATCCTCAGTGAACTACATGCCCACAAAGTTTCAATATTATATCCTCTGAGGTTAGAAAATTCATCACAGCATTCCATGTTCATCAGTTTAACTGATGCAAAAAAATAATTGAAAACGTCTCCCTTTGAAATTTGTGCCCCCAGGGCATCTAATTCCAAAGTCGGAAGTTTTCTGTAGCTTCCCAATAGGTAGTTATGTATGTTAATCTTTCCACTAGGTCAATACGCCAGGACAAAAAAATATTGAAAACGTCGGTTCGCAAAAATATGCGGTCATGTATCTCAAATGTAGCATTTTTCCTGAACTCATCGTCTCGGTAGGCACGTCTATGCCAAGTTTGAACTTTCCATGTCTCTCCGTTTTACTCAAGCAAAGATAATGATATCGATGGGGAATGAGTAGCGGGACATGGAAGGCAAAAAAAGCTAAAAGAAAGCCCAGGAATAGCCGGGAATTGAACCCCGACCTTCTGATTGCTAGTTGGATATGCTACTACTTTGAGGGTGATCAAAGAGGTATACAGCTAAAAATAAAGTTGTCGGGTAGCATCTGATGCCCGGCCTTTTTCTCCAATCAGTATCGGTTCTCCAAGAGCATTTCAACTTCTGATTTATAATTTTTTTTTATCCAGTTAAGCTCCGTCAGATGGGTATAGGGTGAGTCGAAAGTCCTGCCCACCCTTTGAATGGGATTAACTTTCAAAGCTTGATCTCATCGATAAGCTGTTTTCACCAATCGAAAGACTAGGTAATTCTGCATCGAATGAAGGATTTTCGCATTATTGTGCTAATGGTATCATTCGGAAATTAAATTCCTATTCTGAGGGTTATACAAAGGCATTGGCACGTGAAAAGTTTATTGCAGCACCGCATCAAATTGTCTGTTGGAGTGTGAGAGCTAGCCTGCCTTGGCTGTGATCAATTGCAATTCATGGATGATTGAGGAAAATGGCTGATAAGCGATTAATCATTGATAAGCGAGTTGCAAATCGGTTTTACTTCGAATGTGACGGAAACGGATCGACAATTCCGGAAGAAATTAATCGGAGAATCCGTCAGCCGCAAGTTCTTTGCCCGTGTCAACTCAAATTTTGACAGGACAGGAAAAGTAGCAGACCTTCCCCGTTAAGGACACACTCTGACAGTCGAACAGAAAATTAAACACAGTGCAGCAAGCATGTTTCTTGCAGCTGACGGTTTCTCCGATCAATTTCTTCCAGAATTGTCGAGCGGTTTCCGTCGCATTCGTCGAATGCTGAAAACAGCATATCGATGAGATTAAGCGTTGAGAAGTTATTCACGTTCAAAGGGTGGGCAGGACTTTTGACTCAACGTGTATATGAATACACCTTTTTTTCTGGCCAGTTTCTCAACGGAATTCAAAGATGAGGGGATGATCTCGTTTCTATACCTTCTCTCAGAATTTGATCAGTGTTCATCATGAGTGTGTTTCCTCCTTTGATATGGTTGCGAGCTGTTTAAGAAATTACATAGCTAGGAAAGAAATTGTGATGATGAGGCTCCTTCCTTACATCCTCAGACTTCTATGAACAAAGCTGCTACTGATGGCTGTTATGCCATCATTTACTATGATACTATTACTACAAGGAGAATTTTATATAATGAGCTTGGCATGAGTTGCGAAGACCCCGCAGTCTTGTCATTCAGAGGTTGAATAATTTCAGGAGGTGTGCGATATTCTCTCATCTCCTTAGAGTAAAAAAAAGGAAAAGTGTTCAAGAGCTGATGGCCTAAAGAGACACCCCGATGTCAAAGGAGACACATTTTGGATATTCTTCTGCACCGTGAAAAATATGTCCAAAAAATGTCCTATAAAAGTCCAACATGATCTGGCTTTCAAAAGATGAGCTTCGACCTCATGTTTTGAAATCTGTTTCTTTATTTTTAAGTCAGATGTCCAATTCTCAACATTCACTGTTAAAATCAACAAAAAGTCAAAATCATCACAGCTGCATTCCGTAATCAAACAATTTTGGCGAAGGTCTTCAGAGAACTTGAGATAAACGGAACAAACAACGAGAACATGGCAGATGCTGCTTCACCATGACGATACTGACCCTCTCAAGGAAAAACCGTGGACTTCCTACCTAATCGAAAGGGCATGTTCTCTCTTCTTCACCACTTACACATATCTCCTGATTAGGCTAACAATGACTTCTGGCTCTTTCCTTAGTTTAAGTCCAGAATTGCTGAAGATTATTTATAGGGATACATTTACTAGCAAAGGCTCAATGGGCAGAGCTTTGTAGTATTCCTCCTCTGAACAGCCATGACGCCTTTCGAAGCGTAGTGCTTATCTCTCTTTCGCTGAGAAAAAAAATCTACCAAACAGCACCAATATGAATCATTTATGGCTCTTATGAATTACAAAAAGAAGTGGAAACGTTTTTTCGACTCACATTTCTGTCAAATCTATTATTTCTGTAATTTGTACATTTTTTAAACTCGATTATACTGATAATATGGATAGTCACGTAATTGAAATAAGTCATAAAACAGGTTCATACGAACAGGACCGGCACGGCGCATGTAAATTTGCCAGTGGTTATTAAATGCATGCAAATGTATAGAACTTGAAATAACATTACCTTTTTATGGAAGACTCCCTTGCCTCCCAGCAAGAATGCATTCTGCATGCAGAATCCCAAGTTTGAGATGAAATATTTAGGCTCTTGGGTAAAGGGTTTGAGAGGGAAGCGGTAGAAATTAAGGCAGAAGTCTTAGGGCTTTCATAAGAACTTCTTGGTTGTTCCAAGCTGTTCAAACCATAAAAAATTGTACCCCATGTCCATCTCTATGCAATCATGCTGCACAGCGGTGAGACCATTTTAAATGCGAATATTCCATCATTTATGCATTGTTGCCATAAAGAGGAGAAGGGCTTCATGCGCATGGACCACCTTAACTTTCCAAATTAGTGCAGCCAGTTCACAAAGGAGAAGTTGTCTATGTAGATGACCCAATTTTCCTTTCCGAACCCGGAAAAACGACTTTTTCGCAGATAGACCACTTTGCCTTTCAGCCATTTATATATAGACGATCGTGACTGACTGACGCTAATTCTTACCATGTTCTAGAAGGGTTAGAAGTATGAAACTTAGTACACATGTACCTTTTGGGATGCTGAATACAGAAAAAGGTCCACTTTTGCGGTACAGGCTCTGGGAATACAACATTTTGAGGGGAAAGGTTTTCCTTAAATATATTTTGTGACAGATGAGGATAGCATTCAGCGAGTCAAATGGATTTCCTGGGTTCGGTGGTGTAATGGTAGCATCTCTAACTGGCAATCAGAAGGTCAGGGTTCAATTCCCGGCCATTTCTTAGCTTTGTTTTGGCTTTTTTTGCCTTCCATGTCCCGTTACTCATTCCCACACCATAACATCATTTTTGCTTGAGTAAAACGGAGAGACATGGAAAGTTGAAACTTGGTATGGACGTGTCTACCGAGACGATGTGTTCAGGAAAAATGTTATATTTAAGATCCATGCCTCGGGGCATTTTTTTGTGAGCCGACGTTTTCAAGTATTTTTTTTGTCCTGGCGTATTGAACTAGTGTGGAAAGATGAAACTCGGTACATAACTTCCTATTGGGATGCTGCAGAAAACTTCAGACTTCAGACGTAAATGCCCCGGGGGCACAAATTTCAAAGGGAGATATTTTCAACTAATTTTTTGCATCAGTTAAACTGATGAAAATGGAAAGCTGAAACGTTGCATGAATGTGACTACTGAGACAAGGAGTTCAAAAAAATGTTAAGCCTGAATACACCCCCTGGTGAATTTTTTCAAGGGCTGATGTTTTGAAAAAAAAAATTTGTTGTGGCAAATTCGACAGAAATGGAAAGGTGAAACTTGGCACATGTATAAGTGACATCATATTGCTGAGCTGAGCTGAGCTGAGATATTCACTTTTCATGGAGCATCCCATCTGGGCATAGCTTTTGGGTGGATCGGCTTTTACAAGCATGTTTTTCACCAGGAAAAAGGGCAAACGTATGATATCGAAAATCTGTGGGCATGTAGTTCACCGGGCTGACATAGAAAAGTAGCTGGCGCACGCATCACTGACGTGATGTTGATTACAGAAAAAATTAAACTTTTTTCAAGCGTCTCCTCAGAGCACAGCTATTGGGTTGGTCGCTTTTTCAAATTGAATTTTACCATCAGCCAAAAGGGGAAACGTATGAGGCTGAAAATGGGTGGCATGGAGTTCCCTGAGTCGACATTTCAAAAGAAGAAAATTTTCGTTAAAACCCATTAGGGCACTTTTTTTGTCTCATTTTCCTGATTTTATTTTGATCAAACCAAACTGAGACAGATAATTTAAACTTCCCCCAGAACTACCTTTTTCATGGCCATGTAGAGGAAGAGTGGTAATTTTTAAATACGTCTCCTTAGCGTAGATTATTGGAGGGAAGTATTTCAAAAAATAATCTCCACCCTCACAAAATGGGACACAACACAATGTTTACAGTTAGGCACACATAGAATCATAGAGGTAACGATTTTGATTTAAAAAATCAAGACTTCAATGTGGACGTACTTTAAATACGTGTCTCCCAATTCTCAAAAAATTAATGAATTAATCAATATCCAAGGCAATCGAGCGCCGAAGGTGTGACTATAGCGAGTTTATTTGCCCAAAGAGAAACAAACTCGCTAGTATTATAACGTATGCCGGCCTATGACCGCAAGTCCAGCGTATCAATAGAATCCAGGCGGGGAGGAGGCGGAAGGAGGTGAACTAAAACTTCCATCAACACGTGGAGGGAGGCGAACCTCGTGTTTGGGGTCAACCGACACGTAGAAGGGCTCCGTACAGTTTATATGCAGGATCCTTCCTTCTCGAATGTGCTACCCAAACACTGGGCAA
>CAJPEV010004261.1:0-23643 GCA_905338385.1 Darwinula stevensoni | reverse complement strand
GGGGCGCGACCATCACCAGGCTCTAAAACCTGTTCTATCTGTTGTTTCAATCCACGCGCCCGCATGGGGCGCGACCGCCGGAAGATATAGGAGGGCTGATCAGTATCTCGTTTCAATCCACGCGCCCGCATGGGGCGCGACATGAGGGTTGTGGCGGCGGGTAACCGTTTAGACGAGTTTCAATCCACGCGCCCGCATGGGGCGCGACAGTTCAATCGTATCATATTATTTAATAAGGGTTGAAGCGTACCTTACCGCTAACCATGCTATGGATGAAGATCTGTACCATATTTTCATGGTAAATGAAATAAAAGTTACATTTTTTCAAATTGTTAAAGATCCGCTAAACTCACTAGCTTTCAATGAGAACGCTTGGTTAGCGATTAAAGAATTAATGTATCTCGAAACACATCAGGGACTGCTTTAGTACCATAGTGCTCAATTTTATTTCTACCTTTTTTCCCTAAGAAATAGAATCTTAGGCTATCTTGTTCTTTGTCATAGATCGATAACAATTGGTTTTGCAACATAACCCATTGATTAGGATCCACTTCACATTCAAAAACCGAATTTTGTACACGCAACCCATAATCCAAACACGTTTTTGCGATCTGTCGCAAACGCTTTCTCCCCTCACGAGTGGTCACATTGACATCATAAGTAATTAAAATCAACATATTATTTCACTAAATAAGGTGGGTAGAGTTCCAAATCTCCACGGATATGCCGAGCAAGCAACATTGCCTGACAATGTGGCAACAGACCGACGGGGACTTGCTCCTCAAAATAAGGATGCAAAATTTCAACTTGTTTGCGTTCTTGAAACGCTTTCAATAAATTTTTTCTTGCCTCATCGGTTAGTCGTACTGCGCCACTGGCCTCATTCACAAAATCTTTTAATTTAATTTGACCCCGATTAACCAAAGTCAAAACAAATCGATCCGCCCATGAGGCACGAAACTCTTCCAACAAATCCAATCCTAAACTTGCTCTCCCAGGTCGATCTTGATGCAAAAAACCAACAAATGGATCTAAACCCACCCCTTGCAAGGCAGAAATACATTCTTGAGTAATAAGCGAATATACAAAGGACAGCAAGGCATTCACTGGGTCCGTCGGTGGGCGACGCACGCGACCACCAAAAGCGAACCCACTTCCTTTAAGTAACTCATTAAAAACGGAAAAATAGCACGCCGCTGCCTCACCTTCGATGCCCATGCATTCTGCAACGGTTTGACTACTGCGCACACGTCGTAAACTATCGGCTAAACGCAACACCGCTTGGTTAACCAAAGGATTCTCCCCATGATTACGAATTTCTCGCAACAATACCGCACGACTATTGGCAATTTTAGCCGCCACCATTAATCGTGCTATTTTTACTGATTTTTCAGCATCATCAGCCCAGCGGTATTGAGCACGCCTCAACAAAACATTACCGATCTGTTTACCCTGTACGCGTGCCAAAAACTTACCGTACTCGGTAAAAAAAGCCAAACCAATCCCATGCTCAGCACAATACCCCATCAAAAATGGTGAAACTGAGACTTGCCCAAAACACAGGATATTGGCAATCGCAAGTGCAGGCAATTGTGCTAACTTTTCAGAACCGAGTTTGACCACAATGGTCTCACGTTCCAAATGGAGGTAGCTTTCCTGCGTGTTAATATAAATTGTATTGAGTAATTTTTTCATAGGGTTGCATGATTACCAGTCTGGGGCACAGCAATCATATTCATGATCAATCGGATCATCGTTTCTTTTTGCGCAGGATCGGATTCAGCCACTAATAACGCCAGTGCAGCCAAGCCAATATCATTAATAACAGGGTGTCCTTCCTTATCCAACAAACGACGATTACGGTTTAAAAAATCCACAAACAAAAAAGCAGCACTTCTTTTGTTGCCATCACTAAACGGATGATTTTTAATCACAAAATACAATAAATGTGCGGCTTTAGCTTCTATTGATGGATAAGCGGGTTCACCAAACACGGTTTGGTCTAAATTTCCAAGCAGTGCCGAAAAAGCATCACCTCGCTCATTCGCAAACAGGGAGGTTGCCTCACCTCTTTGAATAAGCTCTTGTTTTAGTTTAACTAATGAGATCTTAGCCTCATCAACACTGGGTAATACGCCCCCCATTTCTGCGGGTGGCTCGCTTAATAAGCCTTCATCGTAGCGTTGTAACAATAAAAACGTTTGCGCATAACGCGTCACAATATCGACTAAG
The DNA here is from genome assembly GCA_905338385.1 of Darwinula stevensoni. Lineage (NCBI taxonomy): Eukaryota > Metazoa > Arthropoda > Ostracoda > Podocopida > Darwinulidae > Darwinula > Darwinula stevensoni. The sequence goes on along the minus strand of CAJPEV010004261.1, from coordinate 21,411 downwards.
CCCCGCCCTGCATCCAGAGCCAAATCTTCACGATTAGCAGTCTTCTTAATCAGTAATAAAGCCGCCTCCAATTCATCTGCGTTTCGCTCAAGCCGTTGTTGGTTAAGGGTAAAACCACGGGTTAAATGTGTTTTCAAGGTGCGGGTTGCCCATTGACGAAATAATACTGCTCGCATTGAACTCACTCGATAACCCACAGAAATAATTGCATCTAAATTGTAAACTTTTAGTTTACGCTTAACCTGACGACTACCTTCCATTTGAACTACCGAGGAATCCTCGGTAGTTGCTAACTCATTTAATTCATTCTCTTTGTAGATGTTTTTTAGATGCAAACCGATATTATCAGTTGTCGTATCAAACACCTCTGCCATTTGCCTTTGTGTCAGCCATACCGTATCCTGCCCGCCATCCAACCGAACCTCAACCTCTTTGCCATCTTCTTGATAAATAACAATTTCATTCACTTACCAGTCCTCCTCATTGTTCCCGAGTAAACCCTCATCTTTGTCCTCAAGTTTGTTGTCCTCAAACAGGGCATTTACATAAGCCAATGATTTATCATTCCTAAACCTATCTGGCTCACACAAATCAACCAGCGAACAGGCTTTACACCGTTTTTTATCATGGGTAGGTGGCGGTGTTTTGCCTGTTTGCAATAAATTTCTTGCTAATTCAATAATATTAATGGTTTTTTGCCGCAAAGCTTCATCAATCGCCACCGCCTCACGCTTGCGCTCCTGCCAATACCAAATGGCTCCTACCTCAATCGTCAGCCCGCGCATTTCTTCAAGACACAAAGCCTGCGCACAAAGCTGCACCCGATCCCAATCCTCTACTTTGTGTTTACCTCGCTTATACTCCACAGGAAAATATCGCAATGGTAAGTTATTGTTTTGCTTTTCAATTTCCAATAAATCGAGTTTACCCTGCAATCCATAGCGTTCAGACAACACCGCCACACTACGCTCAAAACGCACATTGTCCCGCTGCTCCGGCTCACCACCATCGACTCGCTCGTGCAAAACATTGCCTTGAGCCGTGAAGTAGTTGTCTGCCCACACTTGTTCAATATGAATTAAAGCAAATTGACGTGGGCAATAGCAGTAGTGTTGCAGGGCAGAGATGGCAACAGGATAATCGGTCATCGTCGATACGATCTACAATAACTCTGTAATTTCAACACCTTCCAATCCATCCTTGTTGACGGTTATGTGATAGTCGGTGTATTCGTTAGCAGGACTTCCTTTATCACCAATCTTACGCTCAACCGTCACCCGTTCAAAAAGCTTATGAGAAGGAACATTCCCCAAAGCATCGGCATGTTTAAACACAATCAGTTTACGTGCCACCATTTCACCTCGAGCGGCGGAACGATCATGCTCAAACATTTGTTGTAACGACTGCCACAGCTTTTGCAGATCGTCATCAGAAAAACCTGTTTTTTCAGCAAGTTTGGCAGAAACAAAACCATGTACACGATAAAGTCCATAAGGAACAATATGTTTGCGTCCCATAGTACGATTACCGCCCTGTTGGGCCTCCGATTCTTTTTCGGTTGTCACCGCCATACGGGTAATGGAGATTTCGAGCGGAATAATCGGGTCTTCTGACCTAGCAAAAGCCAGTTGTACAGGGCCACGCACTTGACCACTATTCACATCCGTGGTCATCACGGCACCAAATGTGCGCACGTCAAAGAAATTTTTACACATCCAAGCCGTAATCGCACGAGCCTTTTCCTCTTCTTTAGGTAATTTTTTAGATTCAGATTTAATCTCTAACGCATCATAAGCCTTCTTATTTTGCAGATTCAACACACTTTTTTCTTTGACATAAATATCAAAGCCAGCCATATCGCTTTGGGTTAACTCAATGTAATTACGGATTTTTCTTTTTAAACAAACGTCAGTTACCAAGCCTTTGGATGATTCTGGGTCAGTACGAGGCAGATTGCCTGCATCAGGATCACCGTTGGGGTTACCATTGGTCACATCAAAAAAGTACACAAATTCATAGCGGTTTTGGATCGTCATGCTTATTCTCCTTGTTCTTCGTTGGTTTCTTCTATATTTTCAATAACATCATCTGGCACAGACACGTCCTCTGGTGCATTCGTTTGCTTCGTGTATTTTTGATGGTAATACCCAATTGCAAAAAGTCCCCGTTGCTTAAGTGTCATTGTTTTTGGAAAAACATCTGGAGAATCAAATGCCTGTACAATTTGAGCGCACTCACTTTCCAACCAAATAGCCAGCGCTTTTGGATTTTTAACCCATTCTGCTTTTTTCCCCTTTCTTAGCGCAGCCAAATGATTTTTATAATTAGTTATCAACAACGGGAACACATTATTAGGGGTAGCTGATGCTCCGCCATAATAACGATCCCGAATACCACTATTAATATTACCTAATGCAGAGGCTTGTGCTTTTTCTAGTACTGCAAAATATCTCCCCAAACGATAACCAATATCTTTCTCTTCTTTATTCAATGCCATAGGAATATCCTCCTTGTTTGATAAACGATTGTCACGATTTAAAACTGCCCGAATCAAAGCCACTCGAAGCGCGGTAATTCCACCACCACTACGATAAGTCGCTATAAAACCATCTGAATTAATTCTTGAAATAAGTTGTGCGAGCAGCATTAATGGATAACGATTGCCCGTTAAAACCGAACGCATTAACTCGCCAGCAGATACTTTAGGAACGTCATCAATTTTCCTCCTTTGTCCTTTGCGATATGGTGCTAACTGGATCAGCAGTTGAAAAACTGATGGCGGCTCTCGCCATGGCAATGGGTCTAGCTGCAAATCTTTAAAATGTAAAGCAAAATTATCTGCCAAAGTGCCAAAATCCGTATCTAACCAGTACCGAATCGACAACCTTGACGCATTGGGGGCTAAGCCCAACACGTAAAATTTTGTCCCTTTCTCTAAGTCTGGTGCAATTTCAGACAATGGTCTACCTTTGGCGATGTGCTCCATAATCGGTTGCAATTTTGCATTTTCTTGGTCATCTGTCACTTTAATATCAAAAAAAGACTTAAATACGCCCTCTGCTGCTTTTGCTTTTTCATCATTATCCGCAATCGCCCAAAACACAGTACTGGCATCCCCAACCGAGACACATTGCCCATTTTCACGGCGCAATAAATAATTCAAAGCCGTGGTATAGGCAAACGCCGCACTTTCCGACACAGGCGCATTATTGCCTTGTTCCTTGCCAAAACTGGTATAGGACTCGGCATTAAATGAAACAATCGAACCACCTGAGCTTTGCCCGCCATATACGCCTTTAATTGCAGGGTGCAAACGTGCCAAAGGGGACTGTTCCCCAGTAATCAAGCACATACCCGTTATCGCATCACCCTCTGGCTCCATCAGTTTTGCCCACAACTGCTGCGCTGCACTACGCTCATGCAAGAAGCCATTGACGCCATCCAGCTTAAAAACGATATTAGTATCAATATGATCGTTAGAAAACCTTGACCCGGGTTCGTTAAATTGACTGGGCTGCCAATTTTGCAAAAATTTTACCAACGCCTGTAATCCAACATCATCGGTATTAGCCAGTTTCTCAAGATGCAAGGTTTTAAACGCCTTAAACGTTTCCACGGTTTTGTCTGTGCTAACCCAAGGTATGGTTTTTGCTAATGTTTTATCTTTGTTACCTTCCACCCCCAACACGTAAGCGGTTTTGTCCCACAAAAAGTTGGGTTTCACCCCAGAAGTACGTTTTGCAGGTAGTGGTACAGACTGCAACTTAGGAACCGCTTTTTTACCGCTGGTGTCACGCACGTCTATCACATCCACCACATTGCCATCTCGGTCTAACACAACACAATAACTGATTTTTTCCTCACTAAAACCATAAGGGGGCACTTTAGGCAAACCACTTACGGGATCAGGGTTATCAACAAGCCGTTGATAATATTGATAGAGTGCCGTTAAAATCATGACGCCACCTCACTACCATTAAAACGAGGTATGTCAATCACCCCTTCTTTTAACATTGCCCGATAAAATCGTGGCTCACAATTATTTTTAAAATCAATATCATGTAACATCCAGCCTAAGTCTTTGGTTTTATCTGCTTCATTGAGAAGCTCCGCCTCATCGTACTTTAATTCAACATATTGATCTACTGACATTTCCGCCTCAATCAACTCAAAGTGTGCTGGAAACTCCCGTGTACCCATACAAGGCTGTTGAAAACATTGCCCTTTTCGTGCACGGCGGTTAAAAATATCGAGGTGCTTACCGATGTTGTCATCTTCTCCAGCTTTGTCCGTCAACTGAAAATGCGCTTCGATTACATAAGCCACATCTTTTAAAATCGTCGCCGCTCGCTGCTGACGATCGTCTTCAATCAGGGTATAAAGCCCTTCGGTGGTTTTGCGGTTCATTGCACCACTGACTTTTGAAGCCGAAATCTTGCTCCCCACCTCATTGCGCCGAATCGATTCAAATTGAATCGGCTTAAGCACATGAATTTTATCAATTACCCAAACTATCGCAGGCTTCCAATGAATCGCCTCCAATATCCCGCGTGCCGCCGACGGGGTAATTACATCGTACGATACCCGCTCGACCTTCATTTCTGGGCGTGTAAAACAAGCGTTTTCACCCCAGATGTGTAATTTAACTCCGTAGGTCATGTTTCCTCCATACGCCAGTGAGTGGCGCAAAAACAACATTTTTATAAAAATCCACGCGCCCGCAAGGGGCGCGACTTACTTCTTAACCAAGACAATAATGGTTTCAATCCACAGCACAAGCTGACAAATAATGTATCAATTTTATTTTTTGATTTCCTCGGACACCGTTGTTTTTTTATGTTCCTTAGCAAATTCTTTACTAACAAACTGCCCCGTTTCGGCACTCCTATATCTTTTCGGCTTTTGAACATTTTTATTTGTTACTGATTCACTCTTTTTACCTTTAGCTACCATCTTTCACCTCTCAAGTGTTATAAACATCATCATGATTTCCAATATCAATTAATAAAATCTGATTATCCATCAGCTCAAAAACGATTCTGAACTGCAAATTAAGGCGTACGCTATACAAAAAATCGTGGCCAACGATTTTGTGCAGCCGCAAGGAGGGATGCATTGGATTATTTACTAATATTCTCAATGATTTACAGTATGAGTTACGAACTCTCGAATTATTTCTTAGAAATTTTTCCGCTTTTTTTTCATAACTTTGGCTAAAAATCAGCGTAAACGAATTTATTTTGACAACCATAGAAAAACCTTCAGCTTCTGTTGAACTGACCCAATTTTACAACAATCTTCCATTAATGTCTAGTTTAAACTATTTTATAACTCTTTCTATGTGCTCATCTACACTACCAGTTACATAACGCCCTGCTGCCAAATCCGCTCTCGTTTGCGCCAGAGCGGCTTCTAACTCACATTCCCTCAAAAATTGATATTGTTTAATATCAATCACCACATACCGATTTTTGCCATGCACGGAAATAAACGCTTCTGGCTCATTCTCTAGTGCTGCTTCAATAGCACTAATTCCTTTGGTTTTCAGCTCACTAGCGGTTAATTGACTCATTTTATGCTCCCTTACTACAATTTTGATGACATAATAGCCTAATTTTAGCACAATTATTTAGTCATTTATTAGCACAAAATACAATACAATTAATAATCCTTTATTCACACTGACATTTCCACTACCAAACTTGCCTTAACAAATCTTTTGCCATTATCCCAAAATAGGCTAAAATGAACAAAGTAATTACTTTAATCACTAACTTCTAGGGCTACTGCTATGCAAATCATGACCGCAAAAGATGCAAAAACTCGTTTTGGGCAAGCACTCGATACCATGCAAAAAGAACCCATACTCATCACAAAAAATAACCGTCCTGTTGGCGTACTCGTTTCCCTTGATGACCTAAAGGGAACCTATCTTGCTGATCTTTTTATGGAAAAAGAATCCGATTATGATCAGTGGGCAACCTCTAAAGTCAGTACCAGCATTCAACGCTTAAAAACACAGGGCTCAAAAGGACAGTCAGCTGATGAACTTCACGCTTTAGTCATGGATAAAGTGCGCTTACGTTTAAACAATAACCAATAATTCATGTACAAAATCGTTTACGAGCCTGAGGCGGAAAATGACCTCATCGAGATTCTTTCATACTACGCCGAAAATGGCGGCTTCCGTCTTGCGCAGGCAATTAATGAAAGAATACAACATCATATAAAAAAGCTCGAAAATATGCCTTTTCGCTCAATCCAAAGTGAAAATATCCCTGATGCACGCGAATTCCTGATAGATAACTTACCCTACAAAGCCTATATCTTCATCAACGAAGACACTCAAACCATTCACATTTTAAATATCGTCCATACCGCCCGAAAATTCCCCAATTAACCCAAGCTCCCATTAAATAAAACCTACAAAACCAACCTATTGTTTTATAACGACTTTAACCAAGAGTTGCGAGGCCAGCCTTGTGAGTCTGATGTTATAAAACGCTTTTCTCTGCTGAAATAAAACTCGGATCTTCCCAACTGAGTCCCGCTTCCTTTTTATCGTACAAATCCTCATTGACCAACACCCAGAACTGATCGTGAAAATTTTCTTTGGCAATTAACTCAACCGCGCCAAATTGCTGCAACGCTTTCAGACCTGTTTCCGGAATTTGTACCAAGTAGGGTTGAAGTTTGCGGGCGATACCTCCCACTTTTTCAGCATAACGCAACTGATTAATCAATTCTTTAGCCTTATCATCATATTGCACAATAACCGGAATCATCACGTTATCGATCATCCGAAAATCTTTGGCGATTTGCTGAAAAGGGAAATCCAAGGTTTTGGCGTTATCTAAATGCGACTTTAATAACTGTTTCTTATCAAGCTCTGCCCCTTTTGCCCAATAAACACTTTGGAAATAACTTTTTATGGCCTCAGGAACGAGTAAATCCCCCTCATGGTTGCGCATGACTTCACGCATATTTCCCGCCAACTGCTCTAATTCAGGTGGTGTTTTCCAATCTTCCTTATTGGCTTGAAATACGTATACAAAACTGTTATTCACATCACGCTTACCTTCTCGATTACACCGCCCAGCGGCTTGCGCAATTGAATCAAGCCCAGCCTCAGCTCGAAAAACACAAGGAAAATCAACATCAACCCCTGCTTCAATGAGCGAAGTGCTCACTAAGCGACAAGGCTCACCCTTTTTCAGCTTGCTACGAATTTCTGTTAATTTCTCTGTGCGGTGCTTGGCACACATCAAGGTCGTTAAATGGTATGCGCCCTCAAGATTTTCCTTAACCATTGAATCATATAAACTTCTGGCATGACGGCGGTTGTTAACGATCATCAATACCTGCTCGTGTTGTTTTAAGTGTTCTAACAATTGCTCATCGGACTGAACACCTAAGTTTTTGACCTGTACGCGTTTAAGCATTTGAAACAAATCATCTTTATTTTCGGTAAGCTCGCGGACATTCTCAAAACCATTAAAAAAACCATGATCTTTTAATAAAGCAGGTTGTGTTGCCGTACACAGCACCACACTACACCGATAGTTCCGCGCCAATTCCTTAATGGCTTCCATGATGGGGCGCAATAACTTTAGCGGCAACATCTGCGCTTCATCCAAAATGATGACGCTGCCTGCAATATTGTGTAATTTCCGACACTTAGATGAACGATCAGCAAAAAGTGATTCAAAAAACTGTACTGCTGTGGTTAGGATGACGGGCGCATCCCAGTTTTCTTGTGCTAATTTCAGCTTATCCTTTGATTCTTTCTGGGTAAATTTTTCATCAGAAAAAGTGCTGTGGTGTTCGAGCACGGCTTTTTCACCATGCTCACCAAACGCTTCGCGGAATATCTTGGCATTTTGCTCGATAATACTCGTAAACGGAATCACATAAATGATTCTTCTAACACCATGATTTTCATGGTGTAATGCATGATTCAATGCAAAAGCCATTGAGGTTAAGGTTTTGCCACCCCCTGTTGGCACGGTTAGCGAAAACAACCCAGGTTCTTGCCCTGCTTGGGCAATTGCATGATTCAAAATTTGATCACGTAACTTATTTAACTCGCTGGGGTTTTGTTCGGCAGCGTACGTCTTTAATTTACTGAGATGTTGATCTAATTGGTTTTTTAGGGCTGGTAAGGTTGGCAAATCCAGCTCACGCAATGACTCGCCTTCCAGCTGCCGATAAAAATTATCGGTATCAATAAAGTCTGCATCGACCAAACACGAATACAACATACGGATTAAAAAGGCACATTGGAAACCCGCAAAATCCCCTGCGCCTTTTAAGTTTGGCAGACTCAGTTTTTCAGGTAGTTGAATCTCTTGCTGCCAAATCGCATCAAGTGCTGGGAGTTCTTTACCTAACTCCTGACTTAATCGACTTTTTAAGGTGCGACGACTTTCTCCATCTCCATCACCGTTCGCTAAACCTGCATGATGCCCTGCTATGATAAAAGCCAGTAATTTACCCAAATGCCCATATTTTTCAACCACAACTTTTGCACCCGCCGTCGCATGATCGGCACGAGCTCCACCTTTTAAACGAGCTTGAAAGGCTGCGCTATATTTGCCTAAATCATGCAATAAGCCTGCAATTTCAGCAAGTTGCTCACCACCAAACCATTTTGCGTTACGAGCGGCTATTGCTCCGACCGCTTGCAGGTGGTCGAACAAGCCCTGCCAATCGGATTGATCGGTATGCTTCCCTGTATGTGCATAAAACTTCTGTCCCATCGCTACCCCTCTTCTACTCGCATTTTTTTGGATAACCAGATTTGATCACAACACAATTGAACAAACAAGCTGTACCAAATCTGATACATCAACTCAGTTGCCCCATTGAGTTAACTGTTGTGAAAGCTGTAAAACTGTTATGAATTTGAAAACAACCATGGTTTTAATGCCTCACGATTGGCCAACACCAACGGTTTAGATTCTGGCTTTGACTCGAGTTTTTTGCCTTGAGTTTTTCCCGCAGCAAGATCAAGTGGCAAAGTCTGCAAAAAATAATCGACTAAACAAGCTCTTAACTTAACAATCAATTGTTGATTGGTCATCTTATAGTCTTTGGCGATCACCTCTTGTTTGATCGAGGGCAATTGCGGATTAGGCTTTAAAACCACGTCAACCAACTGATTCCAAGTATCATCACCCTCAACCCCTTGCTGAGGATTTTCTATCGATTCACGAACGCAGTCCATCTCGGTTACCTCAATCCGACTTAAAGTAAAATCCTTGAATAATTTGCTTTTTTCACAATAAGCTCTCACATGCCAACGATCGAGGGCATAAATGAGATGATGCGGAACAATCGTTCGTCCATCACGATCATCGCTGCTCATGGAGGCATATTCAATATCTAGACGTCGGCTTTCACGGATTGCTTTGAGTAAAGCCCTCATCGTCACCACACTAACGCCTTGCCGAGGCAAATCTAAAACTCTTTCATAAGCAACAGGTTGATAATATTGCGCTGGTGCTAGAATGTTTAGCGTGGATTGGTTAGGAACCAATAAATCGAAGTACTGGTCTACGCTGCCATCTAAATATTTAAAGACAAACGAATCTTGTGCCAAATAGCTTTTTTGGGATTTGTCATAATCCAAGTTTGATGGCGCATCTTTGCGATATTGCTTAAGATCATCTGTAGCGATATTTTGACTGATGCCAAATTGTTTCGTGAGATCGCTACGATTGATCCGCCCTTCCCAATAGGCAATCAACTCGATATACCGCTGTCGGACAGTTTGTGCTTCCGTTAACATCTGGTCTCCATAGTTTTTGACTACCCAAATTCCACATCAAGCGCAATCTATAACTACATAATTGATTGGTAGTTTGATGCACCCCCTTATCTCCAGCGAGTGAACAGAAGGTTTTTCTATTGATCATGAAACTAACGATCGACCAAGGTGCTACACGATAGATATTTTTGATAAATCAATTGATTAACGCAATTTTATGGTTTTTAGCTATAGATTTTGACAATGCCATTCTTTGGAATGATTTTATACGGATAATGCATGTTAATCAACAATAACATTCTCTTTGGTAATAAAACTAGGCTCGTAAAAAAAGCGAGTCAACCGACTCGCCTTTGTACCCAACATGTTTTACATATCAATCACTTAGCATTCATCAACGCCACCGTCGTATCCAACATCCGATTACTAAAGCCCCATTCGTTGTCATACCATGAATTGACTTTGACTAAACGACCTGAAACCTTCGTTAACGTCGCATCATAGTTTGATGAATGTGGATTGCCGTTGTAATCAACAGACACGAGCAGTGCTGTGTTATAGGACAAGATGTTTTTGAGTTCACCCTCTGATGCAGCTTTTAAGATGCTGTTCACTTCTTCCACCGTTGTATCGCGTTTGGCAATAAACGACAAATCCACCACAGAAACGTTAATGGTCGGTACACGCATGGCGTAACCATCCAATTTACCATTAAGTTCTGGCAACACCAAACCAACTGCAGCTGCCGCTCCTGTTTTGGTCGGGATCATCGACATCGTGGCAGAACGCGCGCGGCGTAAGTCGCTGTGATAGACATCGGTTAAAACTTGATCGTTTGTGTAAGCGTGGATCGTGGTCATCAAGCCTGTTTCAACGCCAATTTTGTCGTGTAAAGGTTTGACCAAAGGTGCTAAACAGTTGGTTGTACACGAAGCATTTGAAATAACGGTGTCAGTTGCTTTTAACACGTTATGATTGACACCATACACAATCGTTGCATCAACATCTTTATCACCAGGTGCAGAGATAATTACCTTTTTTGCACCACCGGTTAAGTGAGCGCTTGCTTTGGCTTTGCTAGTAAAAAACCCTGTACATTCGAGCACCACATCAACCCCTAACTCACCCCAAGGCAATTGGCTAGGATCACGGTTGGCTAATACACGAATTTTATCGCCATTGACCACCATGTAATCACCTTCAACTCGCACTTCACCATCAAACTTGCCATGGGTGGTGTCGTAACGCGTTAAGTGGGCATTCGTTTCCACATCGCCAAGATCATTAATTGCAACAATTTCAATATCATGTGTTTTGCCACCTTGGTAGTGCGATCGTAGAATATTGCGACCAATACGACCATAACCGTTAATTGCCACTTTAATTGTCATCATAACTCCCGTTAAATTAAAAAATATCTATCCTATTGATGATTAACAATCATCAAAAAATTGATGTTAAGCCAAAGCTGCTTTGACTTTAGCCACGATGTTATCAACTGTAAAGCCAAAATGTTCAAACAAAAGATTAGCTGGTGCTGATTCACCGTAGCCATTCATTCCGATCACATCCACACAGCCATATTTCCACCAAATACTCGTTTCGCCTGCTTCAATAGCAATGTTTGGCGTGCCTTTGGGTAAAACTTGGTTGCGATATTGTGCGTCTTGTCGATCAAAAACTGTGGTCGAGGGCATTGATACCACATTAACAGCAATACCTTGTTTGAATAAAGCATCAGCCGCTTTCATCGCCAAATCCACTTCAGAACCTGTTGCAATCAGTTGCAAAACTGCATTGGGATTTGTTTTGAGGACGTACGCTCCTTTTTGAATCGCTGCGATCTGTTTAGCGCTGCGCTGCTGAAATTGTAAATTTTGACGTGTAAAAATCAGACTGGTTGGACCGTCAGCTCGTTTAACAGCTGCCCCCCACGCCACGGCAGTTTCGACCGTATCACAAGGTCGCCACACGTCCATGTTCGGAATAATACGCAAGGCTGTTGTATGTTCAATAGGTTGGTGGGTTGGGCCGTCTTCACCCACACCAATAGAATCATGCGTAAAAACAAAGATATTACGCAATTTCATAAGCGCTGCCATGCGCAAGGCATTGCGAGCATAATCGGAAAACGTTAAAAACGTTGCAGAAAAGGGGATATAGCCACCGTGCAGCGCAACGCCGTTGGTCATGGCGCACATGCCAAATTCGCGTACACCATAACTAATATAGTTACCCGTTCCCGCGGCGGTCACCACTTCGCATCCTGACCAGTTGGTCAAGTTTGATCCTGTCAGATCAGCCGAGCCGCCTAAAAACTCTGGCACACCTTTGGCTAAGCCGTTAATCGCATTTTGTGAAGCTTTGCGTGTTGCGATAGTTTCGGCTTTTTGATTGCAACTTTCAACATAATCAGCTAAAACCTGGTCAAAATCAGCTAAAAGCTGACCTTTCATCCGCCGAATAAATTCGCTGGCTTCTTGTGGATATTGTGCTTGATACCTGATAAATAATTGATTCCATGTGTTTTCAATTTGTTCGCCGTGCGATTTAGCATCCCAAGCGGCATAAGATTGTTCTGGAATCACAAAGGGTTCATATTCCCAACCAATTGCGGTACGAGTCTTAGCAATGACTTCATTGCCCAATGGCGCACCGTGTACCTTGTCACCACCTTCTAAGCCTGGCGCACCCTTGCCAATCACAGTTTTACAGCAAATAAGTGTAGGATTTTGATTTTGTTTGGCTTTAATCAGAGCCGCCTTGATTTGCGCTACATCATGACCATCAACTCCCGTGATCACATCCCAACCGTAGGCCTTAAAACGTGCTGGTGTATCATCGGTAAACCAACCTTCAACTTTGCCATCGATAGAAATACCATTGTCATCCCAAAAACAGATCAACTTATTGAGCTTTAGTGTTCCTGCTAAAGCACACACCTCATGCGAAACCCCTTCCATCAGACAACCATCACCCATAAACACATAAGTATGGTGATCAACAATATTTAAATTGTCTCTATTAAATTGATTGGCAAGCAGTTTTTCTGACAAAGCCATGCCAACTGCATTGGCCAAACCTTGTCCCAAAGGGCCTGTTGTGGTCTCAACACCAGCAGTCATGTGATTTTCAGGATGACCAGGAGTTTTTGAACCAAACTGGCGAAATTGTTGAATATCGGCCATCGACACATCATAACCTGTCAGATGTAACAATGAATACAACAACATAGAACCGTGACCATTGGACAAAACAAATCGATCTCGATTAAACCATTGTGGGTTTTGCGGATTATGTTGCAAACCGTTTTGTTGATCGCCCCATAAAGCCACTGCAATTTCTGCCATCCCCATAGGCATTCCTGGATGGCCTGAATTGGCTTTTTGAACCGCATCCATCGATAAGGCACGGATACTATTGGCCATGAGTTGAGTCGGTTTGTTGTCTAGGGAACTAGCTGAGGTTGTGGCTGTCATGATGTTGAAACACTGATTTAAAAAGCAAAAAAGCTTTTACGCAAAGGATTAAGGCAAAGGTTCGGTGCAATTACACACAAAATCGAAAAAATAGCCCTATATTTTAACAGAACAAGCCGTTTAATTCACACTAATTTCATTTCGACATCCATCGCGAATGCGAAACGATTTTGAATTTAACCTAGCCCTTAGCCAATGAGGTTTGCAACAACACAACTACACGTACACATCGACCAAATCTTCCACCTCAACTCGTGGTTCATCTTCGGGGTCATGATACCAACGCAAATGTGGCGAAGTTTGTAAACAAGATAAACAGGTGGTATCGTGCCACTGTTTGGCACAACATGGGCACATACCACGCGTTAAAAAGGTATTCCACGCATAACCACAACCTGGCACACAAATCCATTCACTGGTTGTTTTGGGTTTCCAACGGCAACACGGACAATAAATCTGTTGTTTTTTCATGAGGATAAACCATAGGGCAACAAAAAACTATTGGGTGATATCCGATCGTTCAAGCTCTAAGCGCAGCGCCCTGAGCGATTGATTAACATCCCACATAAAAAGCCCCAAACCCAACATCAATGACAATAAACAACACGCGAAGATAATAATGATCGCACCACCAACATTGAGTTGAAATAAAGCGGCTGTAAAAAGCATCAAGATCAGTAAAGCAGCAAACCACATGCTGCTCGTCACAGCAAGAATAGCATGACGTAAAATACCAGTACGATACAATAAGATACGTAGTTGTGTTTTTTTGTGGCAAACATCTTCAATATCGGGGTTCACTTCATGTTCCAACAAACGCACACGATCAATCGCATGGCTAAATCGATTGGTCATACTGAGCAGTAGCAGCCCTGCTCCTGAAATCAAAATCACAGGTGCAATGGCGACATTTAAAACAGGCAACAATTCACCTATTGAATCAAAAATTATCATGGTAAATTATTGATTATTAATTAAAAATATTTTCTAGAAGCCGCTTTTTAGCATGGCTTTGCGTGTTAATCGTCCCACCACCGTTAACATCGTCACAGGCAACAAACGCGACAAAAAATCCATCGCTTTGGCATCTAATCCCACAATAAGACGTGATTTTTGCTTTTCTATGCCCGCAATGATAGCTTTTGCCGCACTTTCAGGCGTGGACAATAGCATTTTATCGGATGCTTGCACCATTTGTTGCATGTCATGCTTGGCCACTTTACTGGCAAATTCAGCTTTTCCCGCAATGGCTGTTTTAACGCCCCCTGGATGCACACAACAAACGCTGACCTTGGTTGGCATTAACTCTTGGCGCAAAACCTCGGTAAAGCCACGCAATCCAAATTTTGACACCGCATAAGCTGATTGGGCAAAAGGTGGGATCAAACCATACAAACTTGAGACGTTACACACCAAAGCCCATGGTCTTGTTTTGAGCATGGGTAAGAAAAGTCGCGTCAGTTCAATGGGGGCTTGTAAATTGATCGCAATGACTTTTTCAAACTGCTCACGACTGACATCAGCAAATTGACCAAATAAGCCAATACCCGCGTTATTGATCAGTGCATCAACAAAACCAAATTTTTGTATCACATGATCTAACCACAGCTTTTGACTCGTTTCGTCTGTAATATCAAAAACATCGATCAACACAACCGCACTGGATTGTTGCGCAAGAATCATCTGCTGAGTTGTCAGCAAACCATCGGTATCGCGATCCATCAAGGCCAATAAACAACCTTTGTCAGCCAACTGCAACGCAAGAGCACGCCCTAGACCGCTACCCGCCCCCGTGACGGCAAACACTTTGCCTTGTAGTGATATTTTCACTTGAGGTGTCCACGTTTACGCAAACCATAGTTCCCAAATTTGCCCAGCACCGTTAAAGTGGTGACAGGTGCTAATCTTGCAAAAAAATCAATCACTTTTGCATCTGTCCCAACAATAACCTTGGGCTTGCCTTCTTTAATCCCTTCGATAATAATGCTAGCGGCTTTTTCGGGAGTGGTTACCAATGCTTTGCCAAACTCTGTTGCTAGTTTTACTCGTTGTTGTTCGGTATAGTTGCTTGCCGCTTCTGCGTTTAGGGCAATATTGGTTTTAATACCCCCTGGATGCACCGAAATGACTTTCACGTTTGTCGGCATCAATTCTTGGCGCAATACCTCATTAAAACCACGCAAACCAAATTTAGCAACGGCATACGCTGCATTACCAACAGGTGCTATCAAACCAAACAAACTTGATATATTGCAAATGGCTGCCCAAGGACGTTTTTTGAGTTCGGGCAGGAACAGCCGCGTAATATTGATCGGTGCAGTTAAATTCACAGCGACAACTTTGTCAAATTTTTCTTTTTCCACCTCGTCAAAATTACCCATCAAGGCAATACCTGCGTTATTAATAACCCCATCAACTTGGTTATATTCTGCCAAAATTCGCGCTAACCAGGCTTGTTGTCCTGCTTCATCAGTCACATCTAAGCCCTGCGACAACACTTTGGTTTGAGGGTACTGATTTTTTAATAAATCTACCGTCTGAGCCAAACCTACTTCATCACGATCACTAATCGCTAACGAACACCCTTCTTTAGCTAGACCCAATGCCAATGCGCGACCAATACCACCGCCAGCACCTGTCACGGCAAACACCATGCCTTGTAAACTTTGTGTCATAAAAGACTCCTGCTATTCTATATCCGCAAAAAAGCTAGATTATAATGGTTGTCAAATACCATGCAAGTCATTAGTAGCTTTTATCCACAAAAACTCCATTTAATGCCTACCCATATTAATTGTGTCTTTTAAAGCTCTACCCATAAAACACTTCTTTCGCTTTCGTTAATAACTGCAACCTAAAAAGTTATCGAGCCTATTTTGAACCCGATAACAACGAGCAGCTACGCAGAGGGTTCACGCAATTTTTTGACATATTCATCGGCATGTTGATGCCTAGTTCTTTCAACCACTGAGGCCACCTCTTTATCAACAATTGTCTGTCCAATAGGAAACAACGCTATCTTTGCAAATTTAAGATGTTGAATTCCAAAGGGAATACCTATAATGGTGATAAACAAGGCTAAGGCTGAAATCACATGACCAATGGCTAACCACCATCCTGCAAAAATAAACCACAGTATATTACCTACCGATCCCCAAAAGCCTGTACCCACATCGGTTTTCTCTGTCAGATCACGACGACTAATCGCTTCTTTGCCAAACGGAAAAAAGCAAAATTGACCAATCACAAAACACGCTTTTCCCCAAGGGATGCCGACGATGGTGATAAAGCAGATCAAACCCACCAGCCACCAACCGAGCCCCATCAAGACACCTCCTAACACGAACCATAAAAAATTCATGAAACCACGCATAGGTACTCCAAACTTAAAGCATCAATTATAACAATAACTTACTGCGCAGAACGTATTGCCAAATTTTCCAACCAATCTTTTCCTGACAGAAGGTAGCCTCCCACCATCAAACACCAAATTGGCAACAAAAACAAATACCCTTGATAGGTTATTTCATGCAGTAGACCATCGCTTGCACCAAGATAGACCAAAATCATTTGCATAAAACGCAATACGCCAATCACAATCAGGACCATCGAGAATTTCTGCTTGGCATGACGCAACAACAACCCTGTGGTTAATAAAAAGGCACCACCAAGTGCTGGTTGAATGGTTTGGAAAAACGAGTGGAAACCTGCGATGACAAACGCATTAAATGTTGATTTTGCTGCAATTTGCTCTGGTGAACCTGCTTGAGCTGCGTGGTACTCCACTAAAGTTGTTGGCACAACATGATACAAAAGAACTGCACCAATTAAGCCCATAGCAATATATAAAACACCGTTTACAAAGGCATAATTGGCAAAACCCCATGAAATTTTTTGCGTATAAAACCAAATATAAACTAAACCTGGAATAAACAACACATACCAACCCAAAATGTCACATAAATAAGCCAATTTAAATGCCCACAAATTTTCAATGGGCATTTGAATAAATAAGGGACCTGAAGCTAACATTTTAAAATCCCAGTTAGCCGAAATCGCAGCAAATAACAAATTACCAATCCCTAACAAACCTGATAACACAAGTGTAATAGCTACAAATTTTTTAAATTGATTCGATAACATTGTCTTCCCTTTTCATGATGTTGTTTTATCAATCGCATTATAGTTGAATCTGATTTTCTTTCGCAGATTGTTGGCTTATCCATGACAAAAAGGTGGGCAACCATCATTTCTGCATTATAAGCCTATAACAATAAGTCATTAAAAATCCCATAATAATCTCATCAAAACTAGAAACTGGCATGGCATTTGCGTATACCACTGCATCAATAGCCAAAGCAACCCACAAGGAGTCTTGCCATGTCGTTCAAGCCATCAGCTCAGAATAGCTCACAACATCTTGCACCATTTTCAAACATCGAGCAGGAAAACCGTGTCCGACCCAACCCTAGAATGAAATGGTCGCTATGGTTAGGCAGTTTCGTATTCATGTCGTCCATGTTCGCTTGCTCACCTCGTTCCGACCCTCCCCAAAAGAGTGCAGAACAAGCATCGACATCAAGCACAGCTCCCACAAATGGTGTAACACTTGAAAAACCCAATCTCAAAATCGGTTTTATCAAGCTCACCGACATGGCTCCACTTGCCATTGCTCTTGAGAAAGGATTTTTCAAAGAAGAAGGTTTAAATGTCCAACTAGAAGCACAAGCCAATTGGAAGGCAATTCTTGATCGAGTTGTCACGGGTGAGCTCGATGGTGCGCATATGCTCGCAGGGCAACCGATTGGTGCAACCATCGGGTTTGGCACCAAAGCAGACATTATTACCGCTTTTAGCATGGACCTCAATGGCAACGCCATTACCGTATCGAATGCCGTATGGCAACAAATGAAGCCTACTTTACCTAAAGACTCTGATGGCAAAATAACACACCCTATTAAGGCTGATTATCTCAAACCGATTATTGAACAATATCGTGCCAAAGGCAAACCTTTTAATTTGGCAATGGTTTTTCCCGTATCGACACACAACTACGAGTTACGTTATTGGTTAGCCGCAGGCGGCATTCATCCAGGATATTATGATCCAGCGAAAGGGAATGTTAGCGGACAAATTAAGGCTGATACGCTACTGTCAGTAGTCCCTCCACCACAAATGCCTAGTACATTACAATCTGGCACCATCAATGGTTATAGTGTCGGCGAACCTTGGAATCAACAAGCGGTGATCAAAGGCATTGGTGTGCCTATTGTTACCGATATTGACATCTGGAAAAACAACCCTGAAAAGGTATTTGGTGTTTCTAAAGCGTGGGCGGAAAAAAATCCAAAAACACACTTAGCTGTCATTAAAGCCTTGATTCGTGCTGCGAAGTGGTTAGACGAAAATCAAAATGCCAATCGCGCAGAAGCAGTTAAACTTTTGTCAAAAAGTCAATATGTTGGCGCTGATGAACACGTCATTGCGAACAGCATGACAGGTACGTTTGAATTTGAAAAAGGTGACAAGCGCGCCGTTCCCGACTTTAACGTATTTTTTCGATACAACGCTACTTATCCTTATTACTCAGATGCCATTTGGTATTTAACACAAATGCGCCGTTGGGGGCAAATTGGTGAAGAAAAACCTGATCAATGGTACTTTGACATTGCCAAACAAGTCTATCGCCCTGAAATTTACCGACAAGCAGCCAATGCCTTAATTCAAGAAGGAAAATTAGAGGCAAGTGAAATCCCTAACGAAACAGAAACAGGCTTTAAACCACCACAAAACGAGTTCATTGATGGGATTGAATATGACGGTAAAAAACCGAATGCCTATCTGAAGTCTTTTAAAATTGGTTTAAAAAATGCTGAAAAATTGTAAGTTTTTAAACCTCGTGCTGACCACCCAATTCAGACCAATACGGGCACGGGGTGGTTAAACTTAAACTCCGTCTTCATCTCATTAAAGCTACACATGAACGCTTCTACCACAACACCAACGAAGTCGCATGATACTTCGAGGACTTCCATGAAATTTTTACCTTTCACTTTAAATCGCGTTGAACTTCGTCTCCGCTTTCGTAAAATCGCTGAACATGCCTTGTTGGTTTTTTTTACGCTCGCTATATTTTGTGGGATTTGGAGTTTATCGGCACGTCAGGTACAAACCAGTTTGGGTCAATTACCAGGTCCTGTTGACACATGGCAGCAATTTCATAATTTAATCAAAGAACACCAGCAAGAGCGTCATAACGAAAGCCTGTATTACCAACAGCAGGCGCAAAATAATCAAGCCCTCCAAAGCAACAATGCTCAAGCGAATATCGATACGGCGCCTTATGCCAAAAACCCCACCTTTATCGATAAAATTTTCACAAGCTTAATCACCGTATTTGTCGCTTTTATTTTGGCAAGCTTAATTGCCATTCCTTTGGGGATTTTTTGTGGCTTAAATCAAACCGTTTATGTTGCCTTAAATCCCTTAATACAAATTTTTAAACCCGTGAGCCCACTAGCATGGCTACCCATTGTCACCCTCATTATCACGAGTGTTTACAACACGGAAAATGCATTATTCGAAAAATCATTTGTCATCTCGGTCGTGACTGTCGCTTTATGTTGCTTATGGCCGACACTTATTAACACCATTGTGGGTGTATCGTCTATGAATCCAGATTGGTTAAATGTTGCCAGAATTTTAAATTTGTCCTTACCGACCAAGCTAGTCAAAGTGATTTTACCAGCAAGTATGCCCATGATTTTTACGGGTTTAAGACTCTCTCTAGGTGTAGGCTGGATGGTTTTGATTGCAGCAGAAATGCTCGCGCAAAATCCGGGCCTTGGGAAATTTGTATGGGATGAATTTCAAAATGGTAGCAGTAGTTCTTTAGCTCGAATTATGGTTGCTATTTTGGTCATTGGTTTGATTGGTTTTGCTTTAGATCGTTTGATGTTGATGTTGCAGAGAAGTATTTCTTGGGATAAATCACAAATTTTACGTTAATGCCATTCCCCTCAGACAGGAGTCGTCACCATGAATAATGCCTTTTTAAGTATCGAAAACATTGGCATGAGTTTTGCCACGCAACACGGTCCATTTATTGCCTTACAAGATGTTAATCTGCCTGTTAATCAAGGTGAATTCATCTCCATCATCGGTCATTCGGGCTGTGGCAAATCCACCATTCTTAACATTGTGGCAGGCTTGTATCAAGCCACCACTGGTGGTGTCATTTTAGATGGACAAGAAGTGAATCAACCAGGTCCTGACCGTGCTGTGGTTTTTCAAAACCATGCTTTAATGCCATGGTTGACCGTCTATGACAATGTGGCTTTGGCGGTCAATCAAATTTTCAAAAATCAGATGGCCAAAGCTGAACGTATCGATTGGATTGAACATAATTTACGTTTAGTTCATATGTCACACGCTCTCAATAAACTGCCTAGCGAAATTTCAGGTGGGATGAAACAACGCGTAGGGATTGCTAGAGCACTTGCCATGAAACCTAAGGTTCTTTTGATGGATGAACCTTTTGGTGCTCTTGATTCCCTAACACGTGCTCATTTACAAGATGCCTTGATGCAAATCCAAGCTGAATTAAAAAACACGGTCATGATGATTACGCATGATGTTGACGAAGCGGTTTTATTATCTGACAAAATCGTCATGATGACCAATGGACCCGCAGCAACCATCGGTGAAGTGCTTAACGTCAACTTACCTAAACCTCGCAAGCGACTGGAGTTGACCGATGATGTCAACTACCATCATTACCGTACCCAAGTCATTCATTTTTTACATGATCGTTATAAAAACCCTGCGGACAAAGCAGCTTAACGATTTCTATTTTTCACAATTGATAAACGATATTCCTATGAAACAACAAAAACTCGTCTTAATAGGCAATGGTATGGCAGGCATTCGCACCCTTGAGGAGCTCATCCGTATTGCGCCAGAGTTATATCAAATCACGGTCATTGGAGATGAACCGCATGTCAATTACAACCGAATTATGTTGTCGCCTGTTTTAGCAGGAGAACAAAGCTTTGAAAGCATTATCTTAAATACCCGTCAATGGTACGAAGAGCAAAACATTACCCTAAAAATCGGCAAAAAAGCCACCCTCATTCAACGCAAAAATTGTTATGTTGAGCTAGA